>CAKNWW010345681.1:0-10981 GCA_932074435.1 Andricus kollari
GACGCTAAGGCTACTTGAGATGCTTCTTCGGTAATTCCTTTCAATTCAAACGATTGCCGGATAATTTCCCGACAAGCAGGGTAAGGTCCATTGAATGTTCGTTCCTAAAAGGTGAAGTTAGTAAATCTTTCTGTCCTTTTAAAACAATTAGTTTCGTTACAAATAGACTATTAAATAAAGGAAACCATGGTTGGTTTGGCCAATTCGGGACCACAACTATACCTTCCGCTTCGCCTATAATAATTTTTGGTAAAACTCTGGAGATTACTGGAAATGGGGGAAATGCATAAAAATAATAATCGGTCCAACAGACAGTAAAAGCATCTACCGCTATAGCGTCAGGATCTTTATGCCATGAAATGTATTTAGAACATTTAGCATTAATATTTGACGGAAATAAGTCTACATTAAAATTTCCGAAAGAATTTTTTACGTCTCTAAATACTTGATCATTCAATTCCCATTCTGTATCTGGCGAAATTTTTCGGGATTCACTATCAGCTTCTATATTCTCACCTGAACTAATATAAGAAGCAAAGATCCAAAGGTCCCTTGCTTCGCACCAGTGCCATATTTCTCTGCACAATGCTATTAATTTTGAGTACCTAATACTACCTATTTTATTGATATAGGCAATAGCTGTGGTGTTATCGATTCTTAGTAATATTTCGTGTGATTGAAATTTTTCAGCAAAGCATTGTAATTCATAAAATGCAGCTTTTAATTCTAGAAAATGTATGTGTTCCTTTTCGCTACATCATCCCACCAACGATGAGCTTTTACTTCATTCCAAAAAATGCCCCAACCCGTACGTGATGCATCAGATAATATTTCGAGTTTAAATTTATATTCTCTTATGGGACTAACTGTCTTCGGAATGTTGTTAACCAACCAATTAACAACCGAACTAATATTATTAACCAAGTTCATTTTTTGCTCAAAATTTCCCTTTGTGACTTCAAGTGCTATGAACTTTTCTCTTTCTAACCTTTTGGTATATAAGCGACCATACTTTACTGCCGGACAAGCTGCCACTAAAGTCCCTACGAATTGCGCAAGATCTCTAATTTTACACTTTTGCCTACTTTAAAAACCCTGTGCCAAATTTAAAATGCTTTTTCTTTTCTTCTCAGTTAACTCGACCTGAAACTTGACAGAATTTAGCAAAAATCCTAGAAATATACTTTCCATTGATGTTTGTAATTGACATTTTTCCAAACTCAACATTAATCCTAACGATTCTAATAAAGATGTAGTTTCTCGAATATTTTCTAAACATTGACTTTTCGTTTTACTGATTAATAGAATGTCATATAAATATATAACAGATACGAATCCTCTCGATCTTAAATGGTGAACAACTGGCTTTGTTATTTTGGTAAATACATAAGGAGCAGTGCAGAGACCAAAAGGAAGGCACGTAAACTCGTATAGAATTCCGTCAAATGTGAATCGTAATAATTTTCTATATTTTTCATCCACTGGTACCAACAAAAAACCATCTTATAAGTCAATACTTGCCATGTAACAATTTTTATACATTCGGTTTTTCACTACTTTTCTATCTTCAAGTTTAAAATGTGGAAGGGTCTATGTATTTATTAAGTTTTTTCAAATTAAAAATAAATCTTTTTTCCCCATTCGGTTTAGTGACCAAAAAATAAGTTAATAGAAATTGACCACTGACTGGTTTACTGCTCCGACGTTGTATAAATGCCTAAGTATTTTCAAATTATATTTCTATTTCTGAATAACTGAAATACTGTCTTCGTTCAGGTTTAGACTTCAACCAGGTTTCAAATTTTAAAGTATGTTTTTCCTAAAACCATAAAATGTCCCTTTCAAATCTAGGTAATAGAAATGCAGGAAGAAACAAGTTTGCATGAAGGCTTAATTGCTTTTGAGTGAACCCTCCGAGGTCACCGCCTTCAACTTTGCCTCAGTGAAGCTCCTTAGGATAGAACTTTCTCAAAATTTTCATCTGTCCCTTGACCATTATGCAGCGGTGTTGCCAAATCTCCAATGTCAATGTCTGTCAAATTCAATCTTCAAAATACAGAGTTGCAATTTTCAAACGCTTGTACCCGCAACCCCTGAGAAAGGGTCAGTTGGCTCAGAGTTGCGAAACGAACCGAACGAACTTAACTGTAGCTCTGTTAAACTTTAATTACGAAGTTTTACAAGTCCAACTTCAAATCTTTACTTTATATCATTGTACTCTTAGATGTGTTTTATAATAAATGTATTTTAAGGCATCTCTAACTTTTATTGAATATACCCGAACTTTTTATATTTTTTCGAACTTTCTTAACTTTTTGAACTTTTGAACATAGTACGCGCGAAATTAATTGTGCATTCAAACATTGGTCCTTCGAGAAGCCGGATCTAGGATCCGAATTATGAGTGAATAACCAGGAATTACGTAAATAAATAATTCCGTGAGTTAATTGTGTTTTAAACTTGAACTTCTGTGAACTTCTGTGAACGTGAAAATCAAATAAATTTGATTGTGAACTCTTCAGAACTGTGAGTCTTATAAGTGCTTGAGTGCGATTAACGAGTATTATGTTAGCGGACTCTAACAAATAACTCCAAATAATCGACCATTTGAAAGCTTGTGGATTTGTGAACTTTTTTGTGATAAATACAAAGTGAACATTCCAACTGAACTTTATGGATATACATTTTACTGTATGGTTTGAACTCCTGGACAACAAGGACTACGAGTATTACGGGGAAGCTGAAGGACATCTGTTCGGTCGGTGAGTCTCCAAGTCTCTATTGCTATCCTTGATATTTTCCATTTTTTCGACCTGCATTCAAATATAATACAGCGAAAATTTCTTTAGATGTGTGGAAGAGAAAACGAACGCCACTTAAAGCTAAGCTAACTAGATTTAAAAATCAAATCGAGGCGTATGATAAAGCGTCGGAATTAGGCACATGGGCTATTCAGCTAGCTAAATTTGAACCAGTGTGTGATGAATTTGACCAAATACAAAGAGAGATTGAAATGTTAACTCTGCCCGAAAACGAGCACGTAGAAAGTCGAGAGCGTTCCGAATTTGAAAATGCTTATTTTGAAATAGTCTCATGTCAATCTAGGTCAATTGTACATTTTCATGTTAAAGCTCTTTTTGATTTACCTGTGATAACAAAGGTCACTTTTAGTGATCTGGGACAGCTAATTGATGATGCGAACAATCATTTACACGCATTAAAATCTTTAGGTGAAGAAAATGGGGGTTGGGATACGTTAATTATTCATTTGCTAACCACAAAATTATATTTTGCGACAAAAAGAGAATGGGAGAAACGGTTACTTTCGAAGCATGAGAAAAGCAATTTTATTGAACAAAAAACAACGGTTAAAGATATGATTACGTTTCTGGAGAATCATTGTAAATATTTGCATCGTGTTGCTACAGAAAAGCCAGAATCAGATAATATAAATAATAAAAAAAAAACCATGTCCAAAAACGGGAAATTCGAAGTTTGTTTAGCGACTCACTTCTCACGCGGCGACTAAAAAAGTATGTCCTCTCTGTCAGGAATCTCACACACTATACGCTTGTGAAAAATCAAGGGCACTTTTGGTCGAATCTAGAATCGATGAGGTTAGGAAATTGCATTGTTGTTTTAATTGTTCAACTCCTGAGCATCGAAATCTTCAATGTTACGCCGCTCCGTGCAATAATTGCCACAATAAACACAATTCGTCGCTTATATAAAATTCGTCGCTTATATAAATCAAACCAATAATGAACATGTCATACTCGGAACTGCTATGGTTCGGGCAAAAGATATTCATGGAAAGTACCATGAAAGCCGCGCCTTAATTGATTCTTGCTCTCAAGTTCATCTAATGACATATGAACTTTACCAGCGTCTTACTCTTCCTATGTCAAAATCAGAAACTTTAGTTTCGGGAGTATTCAAATCGTCTCAAGAACCTAAATATTGTACAAATATTTCAATTATTTTTAAATATGATTTCTCTAAAGAACTTAATAGCTTAATTACACCGGAAATCACTGATATAACATGCCCAATATTGTCTCGCGTAGAGGTGATTTTGAAATTCCAAAAGAATTATTGTTAGCTGATCCGTTATTTACCGAAACGCGACCCGTTGATTTGCTCATTGGTGGAGCGTTGTTTCGGAACCTCATGAGTGTACATGAAAAACAGTACCAGCTGCGCAGCGATCAGCCGATATTGCAAAAAAAAAACTTGGATGGATTGTTGCTGGTCCCATGCAATTACCTTTTTGTCAATCCAGAACGGTATGCAGTTTAATTACAAACCAACAATTGCATAAACAAGTCGAACGATTCTGGGAAATCGAGAACCATTCCATAAAAAAGATGTCCCCTGAACTCAAACCACTGGACGATCTTGAACAGCACTTTCTTTCGACAACTGAACGAGATAAGGATGGAAGATTCATCGTTACTATCCCACTCAAGGATGAGGTTAATTACCTCGGTGAGTCCTACACTAGGGCACACAAATGTCTCCTCGCTTTGAAAAGAAAACTAAGCAAGCAGCCTGAATTGAAAAAGGCATACTCGGAATTTATGGAAGATTACAAGAATCAAGGACATACGGTTCTCATTCCAGATGAAGAAATCAAAACTGACAAGGTGGTTAATTATTTACCTCACCACGCTGTCTTGAAGGAAGGAAGTACGATGACGAAGGTACGAGGTGTCTACAACGGATCATTTCCAACTTTCTCTGGACTTTCTTTGAATCAAGTCCAACGAGTTGGTCCCATTGTCCAAAATGACCTGATTTCTCTTCTATTGCGTTTTCGTTAACATCCTATCGTTATATATGCTGACATTGCACAGATGTATCGTCAAATAAAAAATAATAAAAATCAACAGGACCTTCAGAGAATTTTGTGGAGAGCAGACCCATCTCTTCCTATTCGTCACTATCGACTTACAACTGTCACATATGGGACCGCGTCGGCTCCGTACTTAGCCACGCAAGCCTTGCGACAAATTGGAGAGGAAAAAAAGGAGAGTTATCCTGCGGCCAGTGAAGTTATCACGCGCGATTTCTACGTAGATGACCTGCTCACAAGAAATTCTACTGTGGACGAAGCACAGCAGTTAAAAGACGAAATCACAAACTTCTTTCAGCCTCAGGAATGGAACTTCGGAAATGGGCCTCCAATGAACCACGGGTATTCAACGACAAAAATCATTCGACGTCAGAACGAATGATTCGATCTGATAAGGATCCTAAGGCTTTAGGGTTATTCTGGAAACCGGAAGCGGACGAGCTTCAATATTTAGTTAAGGAACATGAACAAAAAAAAAAAATAACGAAACGCAGTATTTTATCCATAACTTCAAAAATCTTCGATCCTTTCAGCATAGTGTGTCCAGTTATTATACGTGCGAAGATTATGCTTCAAAAATTGTGGGAATTACAACTTAATTGGGACGAAGCTCTTCCCTAGGAATTACAAACTCTCTGGACTGAATTCAGCAGTAAGCTCAACGCATTGAACGAATTTTCTGTAACTAGGTTTGTTTTATGCGAAAATCCTGTTTCTATTCAATTACACGGTTTTTGTGATGCTTCAGAAGCCGCTTATGGTGCATGTGTTTATATCAGGTCAATTCATGAATCTGGTCTGATTCGACAATCACCCTGTGTTGGATTAAATCGCCATTTCTGAAGATAAACCAGCTACGAGATCGAAATCTTTGGTGGAAAGGACCAGACTGGTTATCGCTGCCCACGGAAAACTGGCCCTCTCACCAAAAGGCTTATCATGTCGACACTGAAGCTGTACTTGAAGAACGAAAATGCGAGCATGTTTTTATTGTAACGTCGACGAAAGATTTTAATTAACTTAAGCGCTATACCTCTCTTAACAAGATGGTTAGAATCACTGCGTATTGTTTACGGTTTATTGAACGTTTAAAAAAGAATGTGAAATGTCGACTTGTTATCGACAAGAAAGTAGAAGGTTCAATGATCGTAGATTGTCCGAGTGCGATAGAACCATCAAGGGCAATGAATTGTCTCTTGAAATTTGCTCATGCACGAGATTTTCCATGTGAACTTAAAGACATTACCAAGTCTAAGCAGGTTTCATGCAAAAACAAACTGGCTACATTGAATCCATTCATTGACCCAGCTGGATTTCTGAGAGTGGGCGTTCGTCTAATTAATGCGCCCATAGCCTTCGAACAAAAACATCCTGTCGTTTTAGCGCCAGGTAATCCGCTCACTTTACTAATCATTGCTCACGAACACATTAAATTATTGCACGCGGGGTGCCAAGCAGTTATGTCATCTTTAAGGACTCGATACTGGCCTTTATCATGTAAAAACACTGTTAAAGAGGTCATAAAAAAATGTGTGAAGTGTTTCAGGGCACAGCCAATAAGTCCAGAATATATTATGGCAAACTTGCCCTCTGATCGTGTCGCTCCGAATAGGCCATTTCTTACGTGCGGCGTCGATTATGCTGGTCCATTTTTTGTCGTCGAATAATCATGAAGTCGCGCAGTTATTAAGGCCTACATTTGTATTTTTGTATGCTTTGCTACCAAAGCAGTTCATATTGAACTAGCGCGCGACATGAGCACAAACGCGTTTTTCAATTGTCTCTATCGCTTCATTTCTCACCGAGGAAAATGTAAAAATATCCACTCCGACAATGGAAATAATTTTGTGGGGGCTCGCAATGAGTTAAAAGAATTCAATTCATCACTTGGCATATGATACCTCCAAACGCTCCGAATTTCGGTGGTCTTTGGGAAAGCGCAGTCAAGTCCGCGAAAAAAACACTTAAAAATTGTAATAGGGGAAACACGACTCACATTCAAAGAATTGTACACCTTATTGACACAGGTCGAGGCATGTCTTTTTTGGAGACTCATTAGCGGCAATCCCACAGCACGATTGGCGAGAGATTCGTCAAAACCGACTCAATCGCTACCAGCATATTCAGTTTATGTTACAGCACTTTTGGCAGCGGTGGCAGAAGGAATACCTGAGTCAGCTCCAACAGCGTCACAAAGGGGCAAATTCAAGTGACACTCACATAGAACCAGGGGCAATGGTTATCATTCGAGACAATAATTTGCCACCTCAAAAGTGGAAAATGGGTCGCATCGACAAAGTTCACCCAGGAGACGATGGAGTGACCAGAGTCGTTTCCATAAAGGTTGCCAGTTCAAGCATCATCAAGCGTCCTCTATCAAAAATCTGTATGCTACCGATAGAGACTGAATTAATTAAACTCCCTGAATATGAATAATTGTATTTCTCTTCTGTTGTAAATATTGACAATCTAATTATTATATTAGTGTTAGGTGTAGACAGTAATTTTAATCCTCGAAAGTTATTTTACTTTATATTCTGGCATTATTAATTTCAGCGAATTACTATTTTTATCATCAATTATTGAAAACTGGACATCAAGTATTATTATATTTATTCCGGTTGAAAGATACTCTTTCAAAGTGGGCAGTATGTTCCGACGTTGTATAAATGCCTAAGTATTTTCTAATTATATTTCTATTTCTGAATAACTGAAATACTGTCTTCGTTCAGGTTTAGAGTTCAACCAGGTTTCAAAGTTTAAAGTAGGTTTTTCCCAAAACCATAAAATGTCCCTTTTAAATCTAGGTCATAGAAATGCAGGAAGGAACAAGTTTGCACGAAGGCTTAATTGCTTTTCAGTGAACCCTCCGAGGTCACCGCCTTCAACTTTGCCTCAGCGCAGCTCCTTAGGATAGAACTTGCTCAACATTTTCATCTGTCCCTTGACCATTATGCAGCGGTGTTGCCAAATCTACAATGTCAATGTCTGTCAAATTCAATCTTCAAAATACAGTGTTGCAATTTTCAAACGCTTGTACCCACAACCCCTGCGAAAGGGTCATTTGGCTCAGAGTTGCGAAACGAACCGAACGAACTTTACTGTAGCTCTGTTAAACTTTAATTACGAATTTTTACAAGTCCAACTTCAAATCTTTACTTTATATCATTGTACTCTTAGATGTGTTTTATAATAAATGTATTTTAAGGCATTTCTAACTTTTATTGAATATACCCGAACTTTTGATATTTTCCCGAACTTTCTTAACTTTTTGAACTTTTGAACATAGCACGCGCTAAATTAATTGTGCATTCAAACATTTACATTTGGATATCGCCCCTTTGTTTATAAGTTGACATACTGCATTTGCGTGATCTGCAAATTCTTCTTTTGAGAATCTGGGCTCAGGGGGTGGAAAAACTTGACTTGCCTTCCTTGTGATCGGAATGTTAGAACCTGTCACCCATCCTAGTAGTAAAAGGATCTGAGGTTATCCGTTTCCATTTAGGAGGAATATTTTTTAGTCGTCATGCGGTTATACTTACGTTTATTGACGATTCGTCCGGTTGTTCTGATTCTGACGATATGCTCGGCTGTCCTGGCGATGATACGCTTGTTTTCCTCTGAAGCCCCCCGTTGTTATATCCAGGTGTTCCTCCTGGGAGGGCCTCGCCGGTTTAAGTGATCCACGTTTTGTTCTCTTCTCGAAGGCAATGAGGCGTGTTCGAGCAAAGAAATAACTTCTTTGCTCGACTTTTTCAATGAAATCAGCGATTTCATTTTTTGTGAAAAATGTTCACCAAATAGAAAAGAATCCACTTCACTTTCCACTGTAATGGCTTTTGCACCCGAGTTTAATCCAGGTTCAATGAAATAGCGTCTGGATATTGAGAGGCTGTGGTATAAATCTACCAATATCCTGCCCGAATCTCCAAGAAGTGTGATTAATCTGTCCTTGTTAAGGGTTTGTAAATCATTCTCAAGAACTTCCGATAAAGCAATGCCCTTTGCCGAAATACCCATTGCTAGCTGGTTTTGTGTGACCATCTGGTAAGCATCCTTCTTCATTGACGTAGCACTCATTCCAGGATTCAAAAGCACCTCCGGATTCAATTTTGGCGCCTGAAGCATTGCGCAGTTTTCACTCGGGGGGTATTTATCTAAGAGTTCCTTTTTTGTTTGCTTTGGTAAGCCTTTCTTCAATATTGCTGTCCATCTATCCACTAATGCTTGATGGATGGTAGGACCTGTACATTTATTAAGGGAGGGGTCCTCACCAAATAGGTGCAGCACTGATTCTTTGTTTCGGTTTACAGGAGTGTCTGGCATTTTGTTCTCACATACTTGGACTTCCTTTTCTTTGGCTTCCTTTTTGCGGATTTCCGGCTCCTGATATCTTTGTCTCCGTTGAGGAACGTAATCAGACTCGCTTTGGCTGCTACTCGCATCTTGGCTAGAGTAGGACGACTTTCTCGGACGGCGTACCATACTCTCTCTACCAAGATGGCCACCATTTCTGCGTTTTCGCTTTCTCTCATTTACTGGTGAATATGATAAACTCCGACTACGATGTGACGAACCTCGAGGTGTTCGCACGCCATCGTCTCTGTCGGAGAATTTTTTCCTAGATCTGCCATTGTATGACCTGTTGTAAGTAGACAAACTCCCGCATCTCGAGCGATATGACGAATGATACGACGAGTGACGGCTATTCAACTTTTCCTCCAACAGTTGTATTTTTTGCCTCAACTTCTGATTTTCGCTACTCGCAGTTTTAGTTTTCCGTCTTAGTCGATGCTCTGAACTTTCAGAGCTGCCGGAATACATTTTTAACACTTTTTACTTCTTTTTAAAACACTTCTTATAACTGGTAATTATTTTCGCGTGTGTATTGGACCGCACAGAAAAACCTAATAAGATTCTTGGAGTAGGGAAAGCGCCACCTAGAGAGAACCAAAGGAAAAATTCTTGCCGCAAGCTTCAAAAATCTGTAGAATGGACCGAGCAACTAACGTTACTACATATTTGACCTAGAGGACGAGACGACGAAGTATAATTAAAAATGTTGTCAGAAAGTTTGTCACAAAAGACACAGTTTTAAAGATATCAAACCAAAAATTTAGAAGCTATTTAAGAAATTTGAAAAATTTCAAGACAATAAAATAATTTTCTTCAGATTCCTGAGAAAATTAGGCATAATTTTTTATTTAAAAAAAAAATTATTGTTAAGAGAGTATTTGAGAGGGTAAATTTGTGAAATGCTTTTAAACTTTTTCCAAACATCTAGAAGACCCCAATCTTTTTTAAAAGGATTTAAATTGTTAGTGTTATTTTTAATGATCCAAAATGAATTTAGAAGGATTCAAGAAGCTGTTGATGAATCTTGAAACATTTGAGGAGAGAAAAAAAACTCCTAAGATTCCTGAGAAAATTGAAAATGATTTTATATTGTCTTCTACCCCTAGCTGAAGTTAGCGTATGGGGGGGGGGGGAACAGTACAGTGCTAGGCGTCGTTCGCCGAGCAAATCGCGACAAGCCCACACAAAAGGTCTCTCAGTGAGGAAGAGAGAGAGAGGTCGCGCTCAGGCGTGCCTCTGTGGTTGGTGAGCGGCGGGTGGTGGCGCACGCGCGGAGATTGCTGCTGTGCGAGCGTCGTTCTCTCGTGCACGGTTGGCGAGCCACGTATCCAACTCGCTCATGCCACGTGGTACGTCACGCTGACTCGTGGGCAGGGGAAGCGTAACGCGCTTAATGTCTCCACGAAGGAGTCTCTGCCACGCGGTCAGCCCGTCCATGTGTGGATCGGGACGTGGTGGTAGTGCGTTGTGTGTTTTGTTTGTTTTTTTTTTCTCGCCGTTCCCTCCTGGGCGGCGCGTGGTGCGATGGCGGCCCTCCCGGCCTGCTCCTGCACCGCTTGTCGCAAGGCGACTATCTCTTGTCGTAGCACGACCTCTTCCGTGTTTATCTGTCGGATGGCGGCGGCCCTCTCGGCCGACTCGTCACCGAACCGAAAGTGTGAAACCGCCTCTTCTCGGGCGGCGTGGGGAACGGCGGCCCTCCTGGCCGACTCGTTACAGTGATGTCCGACGGCGGCCCTCCTGGCCGACACGTCACGAAGGCGTCCT
>CAKNWW010345684.1:376-11681 GCA_932074435.1 Andricus kollari
CTCTTTAAAAAAAATCATCGTCTTTGTTTATAATTCAACTATTTCGTTAAAAATTCGTGTTTCTAAGTTGAAATCAACTATTTAAACATTCGATTTTTTTGTTCAAAATTATTTTTCTTAAACTGGATATGCGACTAGTCTATTTTTAAATAAAGACATATATTTTTATTTAAAAATTTAAATATTTGGTTAAAAATTCATCTCTCTTGACTAGAAATTACATTCTTGTTAAAAATTCATCATTGAAGATATTAATAAAGATTTTTTAAAAATCTTTAGTTTGGGATTTTGTGAATTTGTTATCACATACATTTTAAATTTCGTCACATTTAGAATTTCGTAATTTTTCTGTCGTATTATTTTTAACGTGAATAAATGAAGGTGAACTACACTAAGAGTGCAAATAATCTTGTTTTTTTCACTTTGAAGTGACGTAGCCTGTTTACAAGTTTTACGATATCACCTTCTGGCTGCGTCATGTACACACTAAGGCTTATTAAATTCCTTAATTAAAATAAAAAATGAGTAACTAGTTAAATCTTTCTGATCTAAGTGTAGATAATTAAGAGGTAAACATTTTTTTAAACCAGAAAAAAATCGGACGATGGCGAGGATTTTTTTGTAGAATTTTAATGGTTTTCCTGCAATATTTTGAAATATATGTTTTTTTCTTCAGGAATCCTTTTTTTATATAAGGCTGACGATTTTTTAACACCTGTACAGCTCTCACGTTAACATTATTTGAAAAATTATTGTACAAAAACATACTTAATAAGTGATAAACCGAAAACTCATTTTCATGTAAACTCTTAAGAAATTTAGGTTTTAACCTTCTTAAAAAGGCCGTGTAATTACAGTCGAACTCTAATTTAACATCGGTTTCGAAGCTGTGAGTGGACCTGACCTACCTTAACTGAACCTGATTTAGCGTACCCCGCTCAATCCGCGCAGCTCCTGACAAGCCAACCTGCGGTGCGGCGTGAATTCTCGGAAACGGTGAATTCGGGAACGTTAAATTAGGGTTTGACGGTATTATAGATTTCAAAGTCAGAAAATTAAAAATTATTTCGTCCTTCAGGGTTTAGTTTGAAGATGTCCAGCCTCAAATCTCTTGTCTTACTGCGTACAGTTTCCAATTACAAATAATTACATTCTCATCACAGAAGATATTAGATTTGTGGAAAATATGACCAACCTCTCCCTTCCCCTCTGTTTTATCAAATTTCCACGTTTTGAGACGCTATGAACCCAAAAAAATAGGTCTTTGCAAATATGTCTGACTGTCTATGCTAGTGTCTGCGTGTCTGTGTGTGCGTGTATGCGTGTGTGATAACTTTCGAAAGAATTTACATATTGGATTGGATTTCGTTATATATACTCTTTTACTGTATTAAACTGAAGGTCAGGTTCGTTCGCCAGACTTTTTGTATGTGAATTCAATTTTCATAAAAAATAAAAGGATTAAAGCTAGAAGAATTACTTTTTGATGGAATGCATATTTTTTGTTTGATTTGTGAAAAACTGTATCAAAAATAACTACATTAAATTTTTCGATAAACGACACAAGGTAAAAAAAAAAAAATAAATCCACAAAATTTGTTCACCCAAAAAGGGCCTAAAAATTCGTTACTAATCATTTTTTGATATGATGCGTAGTTGTCGTTTTAATTTTCAAAAATATAATTTAAAATAAAAGAATCCAATTTTTGAAAGAAAGACACAAGCTATGAAAACAATCAATAAGATAAAGTTCCTCACCCAAAGAACAGCTCAAAATTTGTCATAAATAATTTTTTGTAGGACACGTAGTTCTTGTTTACTTTCCGAAAAATGACATTGAAAATTAAAAATTTAAATTTTTGAAAAAAAATACACAACGAAAAAAAATTTAAGACAAAAGCCGTTCAGCCGATAAGAATCTGAAATTTGGTATAAGCTTTTATTACAAAAATACATTTGAAATAAAAAAAATCAACTTTTTGGAAAAACGACACAAGCTACAATAACATTTTATTCAACAAAATTTTTCGCCTAATTATATCTACAAATTTTCTCAGAATCACTTTACGCTGGATTCGTGTTTTTGGTTCAGATCGTATAAAATAACATTGGAAATGAACAAATTAAATTGATTGAAAAGCGATATAAGAGGCTATCAAATGCATGATAACGAAACTGTATTTTATAGGATGCGCACTTTTTCTTTGATTAAAATAACAGAACAATAAAAATACGTCTGTTTCAATACCAATGCATATCAAGAATTGTAGCAATATAAATTTATTTTAATTATACATTTTTCAAAATAGCTGAGAATAAAATCCAATGCAAAATAAGGACCAAATATTGAAGTGAATAAAAAAATACTGTAGAAGAATTCGCATTTTGAACAAAATCGAGTTTGAAGCACGAGATACGTTAGAGCCGGAGAATCTTTAAAAAAAGAGAAATTCTTGTTTTATGCTTTAAAACCCCTTTAAATATAATTAAATTCTTCCAAATTTGATGATACTAATAATACTAATAATACTACTAATGCTAATTCACGATGCTATTTGTTGACTTTATGAACAAATATTACGAAGAATGATCTAAATAATTTAGAAAAAATACGGTGGACAGCTATAGGCAAAGGGAAATTCGTTTTCGTTTATAAAATTGATAAAGTATATTCAACTAAAATCTGTATTACTAAGATTTGCTTATCACCTAACAATAACTGAAATCAAAATTATTCCTTCTTGTTTATATACATCCACCCGAACATTTGTGTATATGCTTAGTTTATAAAATTAACCATATTACTTTTAAAACTAATATTCAATAATAATATAATCATATTTTATATTCTAATTTTGTATAACAAATATTATTACTTATTGGTCCTCTTTTACGTAATTTAAACACAGGTCTGATTAAATTGTAATTGATAAATTTGAAATAAGGCAAATTAAAAAGTATCCAAACGCAAGGCTTGTTCACAGAAAATAAAATAAAAGCAGAATTGTTCAATTGACCTAAAATGTATGGTACGTGTCTTTGGAGCGTACTAAGAGAGCAAGGGACTCATGCGAAGGAGTGTTAGTGTCTGGACACTTACTATTTTCATGGAAGTTAAAAAAATATCAGAATTTAATTGAGACATATGGACACAGAAACAAATCTCTATTGGAGAATTGCAAAGTTACATTCGGCTCAGATTGCATTAACATCTTTGAATACTAATTTACTAGGAAACATGATGTTGCTGAAAATGGTTTGACGGAAGTTTGACTCGAGATGGAAAAACTAGAACGTAGGACCAAAAACCTTTATCCACAGAACATACGGACAAACATCAGACAACGGACAGCATCTTCGATGCTCGGTTTTCTGCCAGAAATAATGACACCTGTTGCAGGACTTGCCACCAATGATGATGAGCAACTATTAGACGCAACAATCAACGAGTTAAATTATGCAAAAAAGAATTTATCTCACCTCATGGGCAACAAACCCATGTTTTGAGAGCTGATCTCAAGCCAATACATATAAGAGAAAAAAATAAAAAAAGACAGCTTAGTCAGTTTAATCTTGATTTAAACATTACTGCAAATACGTTAATTCAAAGCAGAGAATATACGCCATAAATAAACTTTTACTCAAATGCTGCGAATGGTGGAAGCCGGATTGGATAGCTACACAAGATCAGCCGATCAACTCCTAGATGCCATACACGACGCTAGAAGAGGACATTTAATTCCCACTCTGTTAACCACCAACCAACTAGAGTTTGTATATCGACATGTACAGCACCATGCTCACAAACTCATGCTTTCTCCTTAAAGACCAAAAGTTAGTATAGGGAAATTGGCATAATCGTGAACATCAACGATGATGCTGTGAAATGGATCTTTAAGGTCCGTACTGGACATACCACTTCACGACAAATTAGAATATCAACTGTACCATATTCATTCAATATCCGTACCTCAAGAAATATGTGTAACCAACTATGGCCGGGCGTATATAAATTAAAATTCTAGATATATAGTAGTATATCATTAAGCTATTTCCCTTTCGGCGAGCCTCTAGGGGTAAGCGTGACACTACCCGATTCGGGTAGTGTTTTTTAGGTGGATAGTTTCTTGTAGTAAATAACTACGTATATAAATCTCAAAGAATCTAGATTCTAATGACTGAAGATCAATTCTTGGAATGTTAGTCCCTTCAGCAATATCATCTTTGCAAGGGAGATCCTATCATCCACTAGACACTGTCCAGTAAAACTTGCACAAGTCACCTGCTGCTCTATCCAACACAGGACACATTTAAAATCTGCGATCTCAAAATTTCATACCAGAGCGACGCATATTGGATCAAAGTAAAAACTTAAGCGGGATGGATTTACTCGTCCGACAGTGAGGAGTCAGCAGAATTAAGCTGCCCAATGTTAATATCAATAAGAACTCAGTTACCAAAATTGGAAATAATCCAGCTAGGTTCAGGCTGTATGTTGAAAACAGAGTCCTCACTTTTAACCAGTCTTTCGTTCAACCCACATTCTACAGGGTTTATTTATGAGCCAACTCTGCATTAAGAACTTTTAAAAATATCAGCTCTCGTTGGACCCAATAACAAGAAAATTAACATCACAGAATTATTGCTTATAAGATCATGAAAAGGTGACGTCAAAAGAATTACTCCAAATTTCGAAGAAGCTGACCTCGGACAACGCTCGGACCCCTGACCGAGGTGCAGCTACGAGTGAAAACGCTGCAACTCACGTGAAGTGATCAGCGATTGTGAGTGATACCTACCAAAAGAAAAGAAAGAGAGAGAGAGAATGCAAATAGTCCAAAATGTCGAAAATTTAAGTGTAACATTAAAAAAAAATATGAGAGAAATTTTTGAGTCCGTCAAAAAATTGTCGCTTGAAAAATGAACATCCAATTACAATTAGCAGAATGCTTGGCAAAATGCCCTACCTCACCCACGTATGTGTACCTTCAAGTCGGTCGCACTCTAAATTCTTATTGCATTTCTTTATTACTTCTCACACCGAGCAGAAGTACTGCGAAATCCGAAAAACAGGGTTTTTCATGCCCGTCTGCACTCGACGCGGAACTGAGCTGGGCCGTGACTTCATTAAAAATTAAATTAAGACATTGGCCAGGAGCGACCTTTTCAAACGGTAGGTAGACCAGACCCCTTATTTTTTACCAACTATCAGCGGACGTCGCAATTCACACTTTTTCAACTGACATGCGTTTCTACCCAATTCAGACGAATCGGGACGGCATCGAATGTTGGCATCTTCGGACCTGATTTGACAAATTTATTTGACTCACACAGAGAGATTTATGGACGGACGTATGACACTTTTGTATCTTCAGTCCGCGAAAGACGAGCTCGCATTTAAGTGACATAACAGCGTACATACGTGTAGCCACTTAAATTCGAAACTAGCAAAGATCGTTTTCCATCGTCCAAGATGTTTAGATCCTGCGAATTAACTTACTGAACCCAGACTATAAATAGCGAACCGGTCCCAGTGCAGTATTCAACCAAGTGCAAAGACCCAGGAAAAGACGTGAACCAGCCAATTTACTTATCATAGAGATTCAACGGTAACATAATAGCCCAAAAAGAAAACATCTTAAATTAATAAGATGGTAATCACGATCTCACCAAATTGAACAAATTAATAAAATTAATTTGACAGCTTGTACCACCAGTACATTATAGTAATTAGAGCTTTTTTTAGGTTTTAAATATTAAAAATCATGATCTCTTACGCAAAAGTTCATTATTAGGATTAACATACAATTTTCAAAAATAGCAATTCGAAGAAAAAAATACAATTATGTTTTAATGTTTTAATTTAATTCAGATCCAACTTCAGGCTGCCAGGATTATTATGTTTTATTTTACAATTTTTTCACTGAATTAATTATACAGTCTGCAGTACATCGAAATTTGCAACAACTTTCATAAAAAGGTGTGGAAAGATTGGGTAATATCTGCCTACATTATGATTTCGATCTGTCTTATATATATTTCGCGAAGAATCCCAGTGTACTTCAGTATTGCAAAAAGGAGGCTACTGATGAGAAGTCCGGGCAGGTGCATTTTGTCTGGCACAAGGAGAAGAATCAGGATAGTGATTGCCATTGGGATTCCATTCTGACTGTAGTGAATCGTAATATTCAAAAGCTTTAATAAAACTGTTTGGGAAGATTGGGTGATTTTTGCCTACTGGACAGCACCTTATTTCATCTACACTCAAATTGTCAACTACGCCGCTAATTATATTTATTTTTATTCGTGAATTATTTGCATTTGTCCTGTATATTCCATGAAGGGTCCCACTATAATCTAATACTGCAAAAACTTCACCACTGGATGTTGATAATACAATATATTCTTGGATTGGCCCAATCACATAGTTCGTATGATCTATTTGCATTTGGATTGGTGTATATGCAGGAAAAACGTATGTTCGAAATTCAAATCGTTGGTTCTGGTTTGTGCAAGGAATAAGCCGAACATAGCCAAGTCGTTCTACTGCACATTCAAGTACTTGAACAGAAAGAGGCCTTCCCGGAGAGGAACTGGACTTGACATGAAGAGGATGCTCCTGAGGTGAAGTCCGTTGAGGTGTATGTTGTCTGTCAGAAGAAGAAGAACCAGGGTTACGTTCGCTATTAGTATTCGATTTGGACTGTAGTGAATCATCATTTGATAAAGCTTTAATAAAAGTGAAGGGGAAGATTGGGTGACGTCCGCCTACTGGACAATCTCGCATTTCATCTGGGGTCAAAATATCAACTGCGCCACTTATCATATTCACTTTAATTCTCGATTTAACATTATTTGTCTTATATATTCCACGAAGAACCCCAGTATGCCCTAATATTGCAAAAATGTCACCATTGGATACCGCTAAAACAATATGTTCTTGGGCTGGCACGCGAATATAGATATTTTTTTCTGTTCGCAATCTGATTGGATAACCATCTCGGAAAACGTATCTTCGAAATTCCAATCGTAGGTTCTGATTTGTGCGGGGAATAAGCCGAATGTATCCAAGTTGTCCAAGTGTATATCCTAGAACTATAGGTGAAGGTGGCCATCCAGGAGGCGGCCTGGCTTCGGCATGAAGAGGAGGCTTCTGGGGAGAGGTGCGGTCAGGTGAATGTTGTCTGTCAGAGGAAGAAGAACCATGGTTACATTCGCTATTAAGATTCCATTTGGACCTTAGTGAATCGTCATTTGCGGAAGCTTTAATAAAATTGTTGGGGAAGAGTGGGTGACGTTCGCCTACTGGACATGATCGGATTTCATCTGGCGTTAAATTATCAACTGCGCCGCTTATCATATTCACTTTAATTCTCGATTTAGCACTATTTGTTCTATATATTCCACGTAGAACCCCGCTATGCACCAATATTGCAAAGATGTCTCCATTGGATGCTGATAATACAATCTGTTCTTGGGTTGGAACGGGACCATAGGTTCTTTCTTCTGCTCGCAATCTAAGTCGTTTGCCAGCAGGAAGAACGTATCTTCGAAATTCGAATCGTAGGTTCCGATTTGTGCGGGAAATAAGCCGAATGTATCCAAGTTGTCCAAGTGCGTATCCAAGTACTTTAGGAGAAGGAGGACTACCAGGCGGAGACCTGTCCCTGGCTCGAACTGGATGCTCCTGAGGATCCTGAGGTATGCGACGAGAACGAGAAGAGCGACAGTGAGCCAGGCGAGGCGTGTCAAGGCAATCACTGCTCGACTGCGAACTTAACTCTGCGGACACAAATAGAGGATTGATTTTCAATAACAGCTTGATACGTCATTTTTGTTTTTGTTATAAAATACTTCAAAATCATAAGTAAAGGTTTCTGTAAACAAAAGCTGTGCCATATAAAATGTCAGATTAAAAATGGTTGAGGCTCACTGTATTTGAATTCAACACAACTCATTGTTTTCTTTTCATTTTTGGAATTTATTCTGCATTTTTTTTAAACCACCTGGAGTTCTTATAAGCTTAATAGAATTCTTTTAAATTTTTTAAAGGGAATGTGATACATAATCAATGGACGATTTCAGCAGTGTTAGGTTCCCCCGGTTTTTTTCCTACAATAATAAAGATTTTGCCTTAAAAATTTGGGAATGATAGCGAACATGCTAACGGACGTCCCCGAACTCTTTTGTTGTGGAATAATTTTAAAAAAATTCATTTTGCAAAATTTGATTAATATGTGTGTATTTTGAGGTTATGTGTGTTACCATTCTCCCCGCAGCTTTACTTCCAAACTACACAATATTTTTGGTGAAAAAACTAGGACAAGTAATAAAATATAATAACTAAAATCCCGGAACTAAGCTTGTTTGCAGGCAATCCAAAAAATATATTTCATAAATAATTTAATTTATGCTCGTTAGGACGCCCTCTATGCCACTCGGTACAACCGATCCTAACCCCCAAATAGTGCATATACAGAAAATTTTGTTTAGCAGAATATTTTTTTTCTTGCTATTATCCCTTAAAAAAAGAGATCGGGGACGTGTCCGCTATTCTATTTTATAGCATCTCCGAATTCAGTTTTTACAAATTTTAAGTTTTGTGGACAAAAACCCGGGGGAACTGAACCCGATTGAAGTATCACATGCCCTTAAATTCAAGAGAACACAAGTCCGATTATCAATGCACGTTAGCCACTTCTAGATGATTTCAGTACCATTTTGGCTTAGAAATTATCATGATGTCAAAGACCTGTATTTGAAAACTAAATCTCATTTGCAAGTACCTTCTTCTTTGCTTAAAAATGCAACCCTTTTGTGGAAAAATGAATTATTTCGTTCAAAAATTTGCTCCATTGATTGCAAATTGAACTCTTTGTTCGTAAGACCGACTGTTTGGTGAAAAATCAAAAAATTAATTCCGTAGTATATAGTATATATGCACAAAGGGAAAGAAGAGGGACATTATTGGTACGTGTATGTTTTCAGTGAGAGCTGTAGGAGCCGACCTTAAGCCTGGCTCGCTTTCATTTTGTTCATTTCACGGTTCCGTTTCATCAAATTCTTCCTCATCCCGTCTCATCCTTCCTCGTTATTACCTCGGGTTTTCGGAGTACTGTGGGAGATGTGCGCTAGTGGAGCAGGCAGCTTGCGGGAGTGTTTTTTGGCACTCGGACGCGCTAATGCTAATCAGCGTTGTACAACGAATAGTTAAAGTCGAAATATGATTAAATATTATACTTTTTTGCATTACTGATTAACTTGACATTAAACACGACTATGTCACGATTTCTTCAAAGGCTTAAACTCACTCTATTTTTATGTTACTCTGTTCTTATTGAAGATTTATTTTTAAGTCGTTGAGAATTTAAAGAATTTGGCACTTTAGTTTAATATTTCATATTTCAAATTAGAATTTCAAAATATTGTGGTTCTAATATCTACATTTGTTAAATAGAATCTATTTGTCAGGACATTCAAAAAATCGAAAGCGCACACCTACTTGAATTATTATATTTACCAATAGAGTTTAAGATGACCGCCAGATTGAAAACGAAAGTATAGACCATCCTCATTTTCGCAATGTAGAGGAAAAACTGATAATTGCTTCAATGAATAAGTGGATCAACAAATCTAACTAAAGAATGTTCTATTGCATCACCAGAGTACAAATATTTACGTAATTGTCGTTATTTCACATGTATGTGAGATAACGACGTTATGAGTTTCAAGATTGTCCTTCGGAGACATAATTCTTAAATTTTTATCTCAAATGGAAGGCATTGGTTGTAATTGGTTCTAAACTATTCCCATAACAAAAAAAAAGTGAATAGAAAGGAAATTTATATGAATCATTGAAAACTACAGAGATAAGTCAATGTGAAATACAGAACAAAAAATAAAATTATAACATACGTGTGGTTTATTTTGTATTCTCCAAATTAAATAAAATCTTCTAACCTACTTGAACACATAAGATTTAGAAAGATGCGTATTTTAGTTAAATTTTAAAGTAGAACCACTTTAGACTTCATTCATGTAAAAATCCTGTTCAAAGATAAAAAAATTGATTTTTTTAAGCAAGATGCGTTCAGTATCTAAACATTTGGAATATAAAAATCTTTGAGAGGGCTAGGATCGTGTGACTTTTTCAACTTATTTGAAAAAAGTTGACTTCTTGAAGGTTAATGTTGACATTCTTTGTCAAAAATCAATTTTATTAAATGAAGATCTACGTGTTTGGTTGAAATTTAATCATTTTTGGTTAACATTTGAACAATTTCGTTCTAAATTTATGTATGTTGTTTTAAAGTCTCCATTTCTGTTAGAAAACTGATCTTTTTGATTACATACTTAAATACGCGCTCAAAAGTTTAACTAATCTGTTGAAATTTAATTTCATCAATTGTGTAGAAAATTATAGTTTTTTTGAATTATGTATCGAGTTATGGATAGCTGTTTTTCAGATCGATTCCGTTGAGAAATAAAAGTACTGATTAATGAGCGAAATAGTGAAAGAGATTCGAAAAAGCTGGAATTTTCTACATCATTTCTAGAACAAGGAGCAAGTGGTAATAATTTTATAAATAATGACATTCGTAAATTGTGTAATTAATTCCAGAAAACTATTGTTTCAGCAATTTTAAATCTAATTAATATTTTAAAGATGTTATAACCATTAAAAGATTATAACGTCCGAGTTTTTAAATTTTTAATTAATGAAAATTTCGATATTAAAACGATTACTTCGGGGAAATAAATTTTAAAGCATGAGTTCTACACAAAAATGCTATTTTTCCGATATTGAGACATTTTCCGCGCACAATGTTTAAAGTTATTTGGCGAAAATTACTCTTTAAACATTCATTCAGGGCTGGCTAAACATCACATTTGGGTTCTGAGAATACATGTTCTCGAGTTGGCACGGACACATGTCGTCGCCCCAAAGTTATAGTACGCCATGTCCCTCAACTGTTAAACTGAGAAAATAAGATTCAAAGTTTAAACATAATATACTCTGCAAAAAACGTTGTCAAATGTCGAAATAAGTTTATCGGTCAAAAATAATGCATGATCAAGAAAATATTAACACTAATTTTAATACTATTATGAATGTATTTTAGCTGATATGGAAAATTGATTTTGCACATGGCGTAATATGAGATTCAAAAAATTCATTTTTTCTCAGAATTATAGTACGCCATGTCCACAAAACATTTATAAATGAACTATTTATAATGAAATTCTTAAGTAGAAACTTTAACAGAATGATAGTTCACATTATTCTGTTGTATTACATATCTCG
>CAKNWW010345705.1:0-10676 GCA_932074435.1 Andricus kollari
AAATACTTTTTGTGAAACAAGATTCTCGGTTAAACTGCTCGATCTTTCCGTATGGACGAGAAAATCGTTCAAACGAGAAAAAGTGAGAAGACTTCTCGGCAGTCAAAACGATAACAAAAGACGTTCTCGTCTATTTCCCGTATCGTGTCGCTCGAATGCATCACTAAAATTAATAAATAATAATAAATTGAAAAAGTACACATTTCTCAAATATTTCTAAAACCTTTCTGAATAATGCGGGTATGTTTATTTTTGTGAAATGTTCTTTCATAAGGCTGTGTCGGTCAAAAGCGATAATTTGAAAATTCAATTGCCTCATTTTACTCTACGAATGCTAGTTATTTGACTCTATTGTATCAAATGTGTATTATGTTTATTTATGTACCTCGGGCTGGGGCAGCTTATTCAGACATTGCAAAATAGCAAAAATTTTATTTTTTACGATTACTTTAATATTTGTTTCTTTGTATGTTTCAAACAAGAAATCATTTTTTGAATGTTTAAAGTAGATAATCGCTTTATTTTTGTAACCGGTTGCAATATAATTACAGTATATAAGAATGAGGAAAACGAGGAAAAATAGATAAATGTTGGTTGGCTGTATAAGTATCATATATGAAAAAAAACTTAAACTATAAACATTTTTTTGTCAAAATAAGACGGTGGAAAAGAATAAATTGAAAGCTATTCTGCTTGGCCTGATTTTTTCTTTTAAACTTTAATAGATTCAAGGCATTTTCCTTTCCTTTTAAGACTTTGTTTCATGAAAAATTATTTTTTTTCTAGAAATTTTAACATTCTTTTAATTTCAGGATCCTTCCAAGTAGAAATTCTATAATCCCACAGTTATCGTCTTTTTAATTTTTGAATCATCTTCTTTTAAATTTCGAAACTTCTGATGAAATTATTCAAACCGAGAAAGTTTCTAAAAATGTTTAACGTAATGTTTAAATTTTAAAGGAACTGTTATATAAGATAACGTGCAACTGATACTAATATGACGATAGTATATTTATCGTATTTATTACTTACTCATACACACTCGCTAGTATTAAAATTATGATTACAGTTCGCAATAATTGTGGTAGATAATTTATGATAAGAATAGCTATGCAAATGCACGTTTGCTGGACGAGGGTCTTGTATGAAAAAAGACTCGAACTTTTTTTTAATTGAACCTAAACAGTAGCAAACGGAAATATGCTGAAATTCTTTTTGTGTGTCCTGGGTACTTTGTCCATCGCCGTAAGTATTCTGCATCAGCATTTATCAGAATTAATTGAAATCCAAAGAAAATATTTTTAATTAATTTGAATTTAGATGAACTTAATCATAATCTATTGGAAATCTATTGGGCTGAAAAAATGTAAAAATTCGACTACCACTTACTACTCTCTAGGATCAATAACGCAGTTAATAAATGTTGAGAGTAGTTCTTTGTGTAAAAGATAATTTAAAATTATTTGAACAATTTTCGTATGTTTATGTGATATTTATTTTGGGAGACAGTTTTTCAATTATTTGAACAATGAATACTCGCCAAGAACAGCTTAAACAGCAATTATTAACTGGTAGTTTTCTAGGTGACTACACTGTCAGTTTTCAATGACTTACGTCACTAAAATTTCATAAATTTGGCTTTGAATTTTTTTCATAGCTTGTGTGCTTTGTCCAAAAAATTAATTTTTCAATAATAATGTTATTTCTTACGATTCAAACAAAAACTGAGCATCCCATGAAAAAATAATTTGTAACAAATTTCTATCTCTTTTTTTATGAACAACTTTTGTCTATCAATTTTTTCTTGTACCTTTTGTGGTTTCTCCACATATTTTTCATTTTTATTTTTAATGTTATTTTTCACGATTGAAACCAAAACTACGTGTCGTTTGTCCAAAAATTTAATTGGTCTTATTTTCAATATCATTTTTCACGATTAATACAGAACTACTTATCCTATCAAAAAATGATTAATAAAAAGATTGTAGCTCCCTCTTGGTTAAACAACTTTTGTTGCTTTATTATTTTCGTAGCTCGTGTCGTTTATCCCACAAAATGGAATTAGTGATTTTTCGTTATTGTTTGTGCGATTAAAATTTGAATATTCGACTTTTCAAGAACATTCAGAAAGTTGTTAGGATAATCACGTAGGGCTTTCAAAAGGCAACGGTTTTCTGCTGTTCACTTTCTTCTTATCGAGCGTTGTTTGGCTGAAAATTTTCATTTTCGATTGATTTAAAAATTTTTCAAATGCTATAACCCTGATAATTTTCTTTTAATCAAAAAAAGTCATCACGATTAATTTTTGAGCCTTCTGAGTAATGCAAATAGCTGTGCATAAAATTTTTAAATCTTGAAAAAAATGGTCTCAAGAGTTTTGAAAATGCTTTAACTTTTTGAATTTTTATCCAAAATGAAATTATAACGACCTCGTTGTTTCTTTTAGAACCTAAATGCAGTACGGCTGAGCTAGATTTGATCCCTTAATTTTTTTCGAGAGTTATCGTGTTTACGGATGGACGAAAGGCCGGACAGACGGACAGACAGACAGAAGCCATCGAAAAAACTTTATTTTCGGCCTCAGGTGGTCCTAAAAAGTAGAGATCCGTTAAAAAATGGTGGTGTCAAATTTCGGACAATTCTAATACTTTCGCAATCATAAATGATGAGAATGTAAAAAATACATTTCTTTTTGTGTAAATTCAAGCAAAGAAAAAATATGATTTTTTCCTACATGTTTTATTGTCAAGCTAAACATCTTTTCGAGTGTAAAACATAATGTTTTTATTAGATAAAGATTGACTGTATGTTGAAGATTTTTTCCTTTTTACAGACGGCATTTAGTGTTGATGTTAGGAGAACCTATTTCTTCAATGATCCTAATCCGCAAAGAAATCCCTATATTGACACAAGTGAATTACCGGAAGGCATAGGTGGGAAAAATGATGATATTGATATCGATTGGACAAGGAAACTTAGTCATTCTGAACAAGCAGATATGAAGGTAATACAAGAGAAGCGTCCGACTTTTTATTGGAATCGTGTTTCATTAAATGAAATCGATGATGGACTTTTAAAATCACTCTACCAAATTTTGTTCGCAGGTAAAAGTCACTTTCGACTATAAAGGGAAATATCCTACAGAAACAGCAGAGTTTTCCCCGACAGTGAATTACCAGACTGACACGATTGAAAGTTTGGGAAAAGATTTCTTCGATGAAATAATGGCCAAGAATGCACGCTCTGATGGTCAAACTATTGAAAAGGTACTTTCTTTAGAAGCCTATTAGTTTCATAATTGTGGACGTCATACAAGATTATACCTGACCTTGTTTTTGCAATAACTCAAGCCCACACCAAGTGAGATATATATTTGAAAGTTTGTTATTTCAAACGAAATGCACTGTGGAACATTTTTACAGTTAAAAATCTGTAAAATTACAACAACAAAGAATGTTTCAAATATATTACAAGTAACAAAAAATACTAGCAGAAATTCGATCTAATAGACCAAAAGTGAAAAATTTTCAATGCGTAATTCATTGCGTTTCAAACTTCTTATTTTTTCTATTCATAATGGTTTGAAAACAGTTCTATGTATCGAATGGTTTTAAAAGGAGTAGTTGATATTTCATCCAGAAGAGTTTTTTATTTTTAATTAAAACCGGGTAGTATTCTGCCAGAAAAAGAATATTTGCAACCAAGCTTGTATCATTCACTAAAAAAAAAGTTCAAGTTCCAATAAAATAAATGAATTTTTAAACCGAAAAAACGAATTTTAACCCAAGAATGCTATTTCAGGCAGAAAATAAGAAGATTATAGTATTATGAAATAGGAAAAAGACTGTGAGTGGGCGGTAAAATTGTAGAAAAACATCTTAAGTAATTTGTGGATGATTTAGTTGCAACTTAGCCAGTGAATGATGGTGTAAAAACCAGGCTCTGACCAATATGTCAAATTAGGCACACTACTCTTATCATATCACTTGATTGCATTACAAAAATGCTGAACTCAAAACTACACCATGCTCTTAATTTTGTACCTACAACATCATCGCAAAAGATTGCAAACATCGTATTAAATTAATTTATAACATCCTCATCTCATAAGTCGACTTAAATTATTGTTAGTCCGTGACTGGTGACGGAAAAACAGGTTCACCAGATACCAATTTTAGAGAAAAATCATATAATAATAATAATTTCTCTTAATTTCAGGGGTGGCATGTATGTGCGGTTCATCTTAGGTGGAACAAAAAGTATACAAAAGGTGCTCATTATGACGTCCCTGTTACAGTCACCTTGGAAATAAGAAGTACCCCAGCATATAAGGTTACTACGAAAGCAATTTATGAAGGACAGTTCAAGACAGATGGGGATTAATATCCCAAGGAATGAAAAAATTTAAAAAAATTGCACTACCGACACGATGGATACTATCGGTTCACCAACCAGGTGAACTGCTTAAAATTAGCCTTTACTTTAAAAGGTGATAGGTCTATCCATACTGTAGGTACAAATATTTTTAAAACCCCGTTGAAAAGATTATCAGGATCTGCGTTAAATGTGCGCAACCAAAAATAGTTTCACCATGTGGATATTAAATTGCCACGTGAGAAAGTGGAATTGGAAGTGAAAAATTCCTCAAAAATCGGAATATTATTTTCTTACTTATGAAGTAATAATGCAATACCCACAAGGCCAAATTAGTTCAACTACGGCTTATTTCACGTAGAATGGAATAAGATTTTAAACGGTTTTTCAAAAATATCCTTTATCTATATTCTAGGAGCGCTACCACCTTTCGGAGCTAAGGCTAATTTTTAATGGGTCACCCCATTAGGGGTCCGATAATGTGTATGTCTGTATTACATTGCATTGTTTTTGGTGATTGATTGTTGACTTTTATCAAATAATGTTCTGTTATTAATTCCACTTATTCTTGATATATTTAGGCCTTTCAAATCTTTATAATTCTAACATAAACTGTGAAATAAATGATAAATTTCAATTCTTTTGTAAAAATTGTTTAGACAGTCAAGGCTTTGATTTCAGCTACATAATATCTTTGTTTTAACGATGTAAAATGTGATTGATAATCAAGAACACTAAAAATGATTTGGGCTGCAAATTTTGATTTGAAATTTTCTGCAAATATCGTTAATTTCTTTTCAACAATATATATGGTTAGAACAAGGATAGATATCGCTGATTCAGCTATATATTTTTTCCGTGTACTCTGTATAATTATTTCTGGAAAAACACACTAAACACTGTAGTTGAAATATTATACTCTAAAATTGTGAAAAACACTCCAGAACACATGTTATAAATGGCAAAAAAAGTAGGCATTGAATAATTTATTATTTCTGGTATTTATTCTTTATCCATTGCTCTGTATTATTTTTTAGCCGAGCTTATTTGTTCTCAACTCACCTGAAAAATCTGACTTTATTGTAGCAGACTCAAACTTGAGAAAAGTGTAGTCTCATTGGATGGTAGTTTATGCGGTGAACGATCCTTTTGTTCCTTTTTCTTTTGTCTCAAAATAAGTAATGGGGAAAATGAAGGGTCACAATGGGATCTTGAAACAATTCCTGAGACATTACGCAATTGAAAAGCTAAATGGATGACACTTTACCATATGCAATGTTGATGAATATAGTTGCACCACTAATCGACAAACGAGTTATACACCATATCAGTTACAAATGGGAAGGAATCCTAATACTTTCCTTGAGAAGAACATCAACACTAGGGAATTAGAAGATATAATGGAAACTCAACATGTTAAAGCACAAAAAAAAACTAGCAAATGCTCCAAAGAAAATTAAGTAACACGAAAATTAAAACATTAATCCATTTTCTAAAGGACCTTATAGCTCGCTGAATTAAAAACATCGAGTGAGCTTTGAAATGAAAGCAGGGTCAGACCGTGTATTAAAGAGCCGTCTAAAATATAGAATTTGAGTATCTAAATAGAATAAAGAAACTTTTAGTGTAGTTTTAACGGCCAAACGAAAAAAAACGCGATCTCTTTGATTCATCGGCGATATATCAAAAACTTCATATGGTATACCTTAGACGAAAAAGACGCTTAATATTAAAATGAAGCACTAGACAAACTTACATCAGACAATAAGGATATCACGCAGATTATTGAATATATGACCAATTCATTATTAAACTCCCTATGAGATGAAGCTGAACTGACACGTAATATAAAAGATCAAGCAGAGCAAATCAATGTTTATATCCACTTCTGAAACTGAGCTGATAAATATGGAAAACATAGAAAAAATTAGTGTATCAAAAAGAACCCATCCTGATTATTCAAGACCAACTAAACACAGCTGTTATATGAAATGATGACTATTCAAGAGAAAAAGTTGCCAAACTCGAGTAATAAATCAATAAACGCTCTCTGGATATTGTTATGGAGTAATCATGATTGGTTAGCTACAGCACCTGCTGAAGAAATTTGACATACATTGTGCAGTAATCATGATGTCCGTAATTGACGTATAAAGGGTTCTCTCATGTAAATGGTGAATTTGGTGCGACTGTGACTTTAGTAATACGGAGACCAAGCTCTAAAATATATAGCCATATAGAATTGAGTCAAATCCTGATTGCGAAAATGTAAGTAGATTTAAATCGTATTTCAAATGAATTGAGCAAAGAAGACATTTCGTTTGAACTAATGACCGAAACAGGAATATAAGTTCTGCAAATCTAAAGATACAAGGAAATGCTAATGAAGATTGAAATGAGAGAGTGGATTTTGTAACTAAACCGAAAAAGCCTTTAACGTGAATCGGAAAGGCTTATTTTTGGTTGCACATTGCAGGATATTAGGGATTGTAAGAGCATCAATAAATACTGATTAACTGTTATTTTGAAACATTTCCTGCACACATTGTAGCTTCGGAAATAATGGAAATATATACAAGACATATTACTGAGGTACAACCGGAGGTAGCTATCAGCCTATAACCTTTAACAAAGATACATAGACGAAAGGTCAGAAGAAATTTTGGAACCTTAGATAAACCCTTACAGTTTAATCTTAGTGGGTAGGTGTGGAGCGTTGAGCTTTTTGCATTAGTAAGCACATAAGTTCTCTTTCTACCGATGAACGGTTCCAGAATTCTCTATTACTTGTATTTTGTATTGTCAGCGATATGCTTCCACGGATTAATACACCAAACAGACGCTACCGTGAAACCAATACGACAAAAAGGTATTTATAGTCCTGAAGAGCGAATTGGCGCGGCAGGTGGTACTGCTTTATAGAGCAGTCGCAATTCTTGTAGAACTTTAGTATTCAGTAAAGTGAGAAATGGAAATGGTTAATTTCCATACCTAAAAATAAAACAAACCCAAATTCAGTTATTTACGATAAGGGGTAGCGTGACCATGAAGCAGTGGCCTTTTTTATTATTCAATGTTGAAGAACGCAAATCGCGTGTCGCGAATATCTGGAAACTGCAAATGCGGAAGCCTATCCGCAAATTGTTTGAATAAATCTAATTGACGTAAATCGATTAGTTACTTGATGTCAAACTTTCCACTCCGCTCCCCTAATTGTATGTATCTGATCCAAATTGATTTAAATTTTGTAGGGAACAATAAGAAGTAGTGTCAAAACCCGGGACTAATATTGTGGAAAAGGTGGAGCGATTTGCTGGGGATTGGTACTGACTATGTGAATTTCATGGGCGGGATTTCGCATTTTCTGAGACCATGTTTCATGTAAAGTGAAAACGGATTAGTAATTAGAATAAAACAATCATCAGAACAATGAGGAGCCACGTCACTAGTTTAAGAAGAAGGTAATTGACGGACTACCTTCAGATCGAGTACGATGACATGAGTAGTGGAATCGAATGATCAGAGTGCCAGCATACAATTTTGGCTGTATTGATGTAATTATTCTATATGCCAGCGCTTCTTACAAGAGCTAAATACTCGTGCCAATCACGTGATTATAGAATATTAAAGTGTGAAATTGAAACAGTACCTCGCAAGAGGTCAAGAGACCAATTGATTTGGAGAGAGTTCCATAGACGGCCCCATGACAATGGAAGGCATTCGGTTGCAGATGATTATTCGCCAGACAAAATACATCGAACAATAAATTTTTGATTAGGATGTGTGAAGAACACGACCAAAGATGATGGTCGTGAGGTAATATTAATATAAATGACCAGAATTTTTAATGCTTAAAGGGTGCTTGTATTCTACTACTGAATCCGCTCGAAGGAAGATAAAATGGAGTTCTGTTTATGTTTTATGGCTAGGTTTGTCGGTAACTTTGATTTTTAATAAAAAATAAGAGTCAAGTAATGAGAGCAATCGCACTATGATCCTTTGGCTTTCTAAATCATCACCCGCTTCGAGATATATTATGTGTTACATGTTCACTCTAGATTATGAAAGCAGTTTTATCACAATTGATATATCTTTGAGAATTGTTGTATGTATTATTGTTAGAGGAAAAATTTCCTAATAGCAATAAACACCTTAAGAAATTTGAAATATCTTTCATTCTTTCGCTGAATCTTGACAAGCAAGGATTTTACGTTCCGACTTATGGTAAAAATTGGAACTGTGAACGCTTTATACTCAGAGGATAAAGATTGCTTGGAAACGGAAGTATTGTTCTTTTGCTTGTTCGTTATCGAACCAAATACAGGTTTAATAGTTTTGTTTTCAGATTTATATTAAGTAATGCTCATATTTTTTATTTTATGGATCAGCTTAAAGATATTTCTGAAGTGATTCGAATCGAGTGTCACCCAATATTGTTCGGATCCTCTTTGTATTCATTCAATGATATTTTGATCCCCACTTAAAAAAGTGATTGTTTTGATTCAATCTTTGCGAAATCAACGTGCCTACCTCTGGAAAAATGGATATGTACGCGGAACGCTTCCCTAACCGCTGCATGATCAAGATGCAGCCGAAGATGAGGAAGCGACATTAAGACCAACCGCGAAAAGCAGGCACGTTCTGAGAGATGATCACGATTGCAGGACAAGAAGGAACATTAACATGCAAGTTCTTCCTAAACCCCAAGATCTGGCCGCAATGAATGCCTCCCTTCGTGGAGAAATCTCGCAAGACTTCAACCTCTGGACCATCAATTGCTCAGTTTATGATGCTGCCAGAGCTTTGGCTGATTGAAATCGAAGGCTCAAACCGACGATGGATCAAAAGACCAAAAGACGCCTGCATCAACTGAACAAGAACATTGGATGGGCAAGACAGAATGCGCCCCGTGTTCAATGTGTGATTGACTACATCACATCTGGTAGACTGTTCGCGGAAAGGGTTCGAAAGTTCGCCCAAGAAATGAGGATCTTGAATCACACACTGAACAAGTCAAAGCTGCTGACAATCAAGCAGCATTTTTTTTGACAAAATACGACTGTTATCAGACGCAAGAAGGAGAGTAAAGAAGAAGGAGAGATGGATCAGGGAGAATCAAACGTTTCTCGCTGACCCATCTCGCATCTTCAGTGATCACCCTGTTTCTGTCAAAAATCCACCCAAGGCCAACGAGGTAGAGACTTTTTGGAGAGCGGTATACAAGATCCCAAAAACACTGAAGTTGAAAGAAGATACTGACAATATCATCCGCTTCAAGGTATTTTTATTATCAGCTACCCTGAAAATTGAAAATTATCAGTAAAATGTAGTAGCTTATAGTTTAAAAGTTGTGAATAATATAAGTATAAAAATGTGTACCTAGTAAACGAATTATGAATTCTAATGTAATTGTCTCAAATAAGAATTTTTTTATGAATGTTTAAAGTTTAAACAAACTGCTACATAAGTTTACGTGTAACTGATAAGAATACTTATCTTATACGCATATGCCTAAATTATGTCGATAGTGTATTAATCGTATTTATTTATAAAGTGAATAAACGCTTTATTTTTCTAACCGTTTGCAATATAATTACGGTACTTTAGAATAAGGAAAACGAGGAAAACTAGATAAATGCTCGTTGGTTGAATAAGTATCATACGTGAAAAAAAAATTTAACTTTAAAACTTTTTTTGTCTGACAACATTCATTTTTGTTCTCTCGGAAAATTACAGCGAGAAATTTTTTAAAAACAAGACTGTGGAAAAGAATAGATTAGAAGCTATTCTTTTTTGTCCTGACTTTTTCTTTCAAACTTCAATAGATTCAAGGCATTTTTCTTTCATTCTAAGACTTTTGTTTTATAACATATAAAATTTTTTTCAAGATTTTAACATTGTTTTAATTTCAGGATCCTTCCAATTAGAAATTCTAAAATCATATAGTTATCTTCTTTTCAATTTTAAAATTACCTTCTTTTAAATTTCAAAACTTCTGATGGAATTATTTGAAACGAGAAAATTTTTGGAAATTTGCAAAGTAATGTTTAAAGTTTAAACGAACTGTCATATAAGATAACGTGCAACTGATACTAATATGGAGATAGTCTATTCATTGTATTTATTTGTTTCATACACATTCGCAAATATTAAAATTATTATAATAGTTTGCAATAATTGCGGTAGATAATTATGATAAGGATATTTATATAAATGCACGTTTATTAGACGAGGGTAGAAAATTGATTCTTTATAATTTTGGAGTAATTAATTTGATTTATAACTTTAGATTCAACTAATTC
>CAKNWW010345706.1:0-19199 GCA_932074435.1 Andricus kollari
GCTCTTATTGTTACTGAAAAATATGTTCTTCTTTTATATTCATAAAAAGTATCAAGTTTTAAACGAATTTTAGTAGCCTTGCTTTACATAACAATGCAAAAACAGGATTATTTGTTCGGAGCGCCATCTGTTGGATTTATTTGAACTGCGATACCCCTCCGGATGCTAAGAGAACAGAAAGAGTGGGGGCGATGCATAGGGCTGGTCTCTCTGGTGAATATTAGAATTACTGACTTAAGTGCATCGTGTTCTAGAGTTCGCGCAAGATGCTTTATGTACGCGCGAGAATAGCGAACTCCCATTGGTTCTTTACAACTCTCAATAGTTTAAAAACTATTGATCGTACAACATTTTGTGACAGTTATTTTGTGTTCATCTATGTTCGAGGAATGTGTATGTACAAGGTTTATGATGAGTTCAGGATCACCCTGTATAGAGAGGTAGACTTTGTTTTCTACGATTGAAACTGTACCTAACAGTTCGACTGATTTTACCTGACTGGTATGCAATCTTTATTATCTCGTTGTATTATTTCTTACTGAATGATGAATTAAATTTTAATGAATTTATATTAATAATTCATATTTTCACATCAAATATCACCCTATTTCATTTTACATAACTGAAAGTGAAATTTTAATATAATGCCGTAATGTCCTCCGTTTACCGAACTAAGTTATGTAAAATTTAACCCACAAATTTTCTCCGTGTGGCAATAAACCTAGACAAACCGAACGAAAAAATCGTTTTTCCATAAGGTGCAATGTGGGGTTAGGCCCTTTGTTCGCTTGGCACCCCTTGGGTTAGGACCTTGACCGACTTTGATGAATTTTTAAAAATTGAAATTTTTTTTTAATTTCTTAGTTTACACCCTCGAAACGGCGTTTGTTTGAGGAGTCCAAAAATGTGTAAAAGTCAATTTCGAAAAATTTGCGGGTTAGGCCCTTTTGTTCCCCGACCCTTCAAATATTTGAATGTCATTAAAAAAACAGTTTATGCACGTTGCTATTTTACAAAGCTATACAAAAATATGAGGGTAAAAATAAATGTGTGAAGTTTTAATAATTATATTTGACAATATTAAAATTAGAAATAAAATTGTGTTTAATAACCTGAAAGGATTTACAGTTTAAACATAGATTCGAAATGTTTTAATTTTTTTAGCACATTATTAAATTTAAATTATTAATGAACAAAATGATTGACGCAGTAAATTTGTAACTTTTTCACAATTTGATGAGTAAAATTAGTTCCGATTCAATCTAAATAATTAATTGAATATCTAAACTTGTATAATTATTTTGAAATTCAAAACGATTATTTTTTAAATATACTTATAAAATTAAAAATTTTACCTGCAAAAAGCACCTACATAAAGACAGACATGACTGTTGTGACAGTCTAAAGTTTACCAAAATGTACCATTACTAACTTCACTTGCATAAATAAAATTTATTGAATTGGCCAATATTTTTTATCTTTAAATTATTATTGAATCTCAAAACAAAATAATTAAAAAACAAAATCATCACTACTGACCAACTTCATGCTGCGTACACTGGTCGATTATTGAATTTTGTTATTTTTTTTCTTCACAGAAGATATTACAAACGACGGTAACTTGTGCAATGTCAACGTATGAACGCACAGATCAGGACATGGATCATCTAGGCTCATCTAGAGTGTTACTGCAGCCTTTTGTATTTTTAGAAATTATCTTACATTTACGTGTATTTAATCTTTATTATCGAAACACTGATTGAGTTTATAAACAACGACAAGGTTCACAATGCGCAATTATAAATGCACTTATTTCGAAAGTAATATTTAATCTTAAGGGCATGTGATACTTCAATCGGGTTCAGTTCCCCCGGGTTTTTGTCCACAAAACTTAAAATTGGTAAAAACTGAATTCGGAGATGCTATAAAATAGAATAACGGACGTCCCCGAACTCTTTTTTAAAGGGATAATAGCAAAAAAAATATATTCTGCTAAATAAAATTTTTCTGTATATGCACTATTTGGGTGTTAGGATCCGTTGTCCAGTCTCTGTCATTCCGATAATGTTGGTATCTGTTGTACCGAGTGGCATGGAGGGCGTCCTAACGAGCATAAATTAAATTATTTATGTAATATATTTTTTGGATTGCCTACAAACAAGCTTAGTTCCGGGACATTAGGTACTATGCTTTATTACTTGTCCTAAGTTTTCGACCAAAAATATTGTGTAGTTTGGAAGTAAAGCTGCGGGGAGAATTGTAACACACATAACCTCAAAATACACACATATTAATCAAATTTAGCAAAATGATTTTTTTTTAAATTATTCCACAACAGAAGAGTTCGGGGACGTCCGTTAGCATATTCGCTATCATTCCCCAAATTTTTAAGGCAAAATCTTTATTATTGTAGGAAAAAAGCCGGGGGAACCTAACACTGCTAAAATCGATCATTGTTTATGTATCGCATGCCCTTAAAGTAGTTCGGCTACTGGAAAAGCTAGTCAAAGCTACGTCAATTTTTTTTTCTGGTATTTGGAATTAAATCCAAAATTTGACCAGCTCATCGAATAATAAATTGAGTATAAAATTTTCATACTGAGCAATATAAATAAAATATTTTTATTTATCAACAAAATGTAAATTTAAATGTTCATTTGACTCGAGACGAGTACGTAAACATAAGCTGCAATAAACCGGCAAAACATTTATGTTGAAGAGCGGCATCGTGTATCCGCGAGATAAAAAGCATAAAAAGGGACGAATAATTAAGGAATCGGAAGCCAATCGGCGAGAAAAGGTGCGTGAGGTTATAAAAAGAATAAATAACAAAAATAAAAGTGAATAGCAGAAGCTGTGCTGCCAACCTTAGTCAACGTCACACCGTTTTCGTCATGTATGTTTTGCTAAAATTGACCTCAAATACCTTGGAAGCAAGTACAAATGAGCAGTAATTCAAATTTCACATTATATTTTCTGTCTCCGAAACAGTTTTTCTGACAATTTTCAACGTATTTTAAAGCCGAAATCAACCATTTTTGGAGCCCGCGAAAGGCCTCTTCATAAGATCCCATGTTCTATGATACGACTTTAAACAGAGTTAATTCAAATTGTGACCTGGAAAGGGCCCCTAAAAAGGGCATTATGCGAAAGAGGACATATTTCTCTGTAAGAAAAAACTAATTTTTATGACTTTTCAACAGACCGGTCCAATAGCCGGACTACTTTAAGGAGGTCCTTGAAGAATTTAATTTTATGATAATTGTGATATTGTACCTACCACATTACATAAGTCACTAATATTAGTTTATAGAAATTACGTTTGAAACTTAACATTTTAGTACTGTATAGCTTTAAATGGAAATACTGATTAAGTTAATAACGGCGAGAAGTTAAAAAATGCTCAATTGCAATTTGATATAAAATGTTGAATGGTACTATCAGTTAGTATTTATAGGTATGACTTACCTTACCTGTTAAACAGACACTACAACTTATTTTCGCAAAAACATATTTAACAGTGCTGTATTTAATAACTTGTTTTTTTTTTACTTGCCTTTTAATTCCGTAGTTACATACATTTGCGCGATTATTTTATTTAAAAAAAAACACTCCCTGACCATTGCCCTGCAAGCTTTTCTTAATATTGCTTTGCAAGCTTTCCTAAATATTGATTCGGAAGCTTCCCTAAATATTGCGTTGCAATATTTCCACAATATTGCTGCGCAAGCTTTCCTCAAAATTACTTTTCAAAATTCCCTTAAGTTTTCCTCGCAAGCTTCCCTAAAACTTACGGTGCAAGTTCCCCTCAATTTTGCCTCGCAAGGTTGCCGTAAGGCGGACATTGTCTTACTTGCGGCAAACTTTAAGCAAGTTTGCTGCAAACTGTTGTGCTATCTGGGTTATAAAAAAATTATATGAAGAAAGTTTGTAGATCATAACATTTTCACGATAAAAACCAAAAAATATCCGTCTGACCAAAAAACTGGTCAGAAGTAAATTTGTAGATCTTTTTGAGATAAACAATTTTACTCCTTAACATTTTTTTCTTATCTCATAAAGTTTTGCTGAAAAATGGAATTTTTATTAAATTATATTTTTCACGATTAAAACCAAAAATATGCGCAATTTATAAAAAATGGTCACAAGGAAATTTGTTGATCTTTTTGAGATGAACAATTTTACTTTCCAACATTTTTTTCGTACCTCATATAGTTTTGCTGCAAAACAAAATGTTTTATTTTTGATGACATTTTTCACGGTTGAAATAAAAAATATGAGTTATATCAAAAAATGGTCTGAAGTAAATTTTTAGATCTTTTTGAGGTCAACAATTTTACCTTCTGATATTTTTTTCTATCTCATATAGTTTTGCTGCAAAATGGAATTTTTTATTTTTCTAAAAGCATTTTCGATGGATAAAACCAAAACTGCTTGTCAAACATGTCTGGCTAACGAACTCGTCCTTTCTTTTTGGGCCTTAAAAATTTTATTCAAAGTGCAATCCAATCGGCTAAGTCCTTCAAAAGTTATCGTGTATACAGACGACGACAGCGACGACAGACAGACACCGAAGCAAAATCTATGTTTTCTCAATCAGTGAGTCCGAAAACATCGAGATTTTGTAAGGTCTACGAAAGACAATTTTCACATTTAGAACCAAAACTTTTTCATGCATTTGAGAATGTAAAAAAAAAAGTATTAAAAATTTCTTTTTTATACTTTTCTGTATGTAAATAACTGCGCTGAAGACTACATCTAAGATGGAAGGAATGATCTACAATTTGCGCTAAAAGGTTTTATTTAAAAAAAATTGTTTTAAACATAGGAACACTGACAACATATAAATATTCAACTTGGTATTTCATGTGGGCATCCGCATGAAAAGAGCCATTATGGCTGGTTTACAAAGTGAAAATTATATTTCTGTATGTAAATTCCATATTCCAAGTCAGAATGATATTTACTCACAACATTTTCTATTATACTTAGAAAAAATAGTAACTAGATAATAAAAAAGTAACTAACTAAAATAGTAATTCTAGCCCAAGTATTCGAAAAAATCGTAATTTTTTGAGATCTTGCTCTTTTTACAGGCTTTCAATATACGTAAGGTTTTTTAATTTCTGACAGTTCCGTAAAACATTTATAAAAAAAAAATATGTAACAATAAGTTTCAGTTCATTTTTAAATTAGGTGCATGTTTCTTCTTTCTGTGTCTTTTCTCTCTTTAGAGACATTCCTTTTCCCTCTGTCCCCTGTCCTACGTAACCAATCTTTAATAGTGTCTCCAATAATCCCGATTTGGCGGGACATGTACATTTATCCGTGAACAATAACTTCGTTCATCTTTTCTCGCGTTTTTTCGAAGAGCGTCAAAAATGATCAGCTAACAATAAAAAAATTAGAAATTAAAAATTATATGCTAGACAAATTTTTTACGGATTCCCCGTTTTCCAAAGATAAACTTATAATTCTTTACGGAAATTCTGTCTTCCAAGTCACAATTACATTTATTTCCACAAGTTCTCTGTTACAAGTCCAGAAAGTTTCGAATTCTAGAAAATTGTTATTGGTAAAAAAAAGTGTTTTCAAATTCTAACAAATTCTGATTTGGAATAGGGAATTTTTTAAATCAGATAAATTCTGACTTGATATATAAATTGTCTTTGTGTATTCCCTTCTTATAAATCAGAGAAAAAAATATTTTCCAAAATTTTCTGTTAAATGTGAAAAATCACCAGCCTCACTCAGAATTACAGTCAAAGTAAAACTTATAATTCTTCGTACTGTACTGACTATAACTCAATCATTATAATATTGAAAAGAAAACAAATTAAAAAGAGACGTATGTGTGGACATCCCGGGATCGTCCCTCGGACGTTCCTAGATCTTAAAAATATTTTTTAACGGTGCTCTTTTTTCATCTTGAGATAACTAGCGTATATACTCTCCTCATCGGTTTCCACGGCCTCTTCGATCTCCAGAGTTGAAGGCTTGTTGCTGTTTCTAAATCGCTGCTTTTTTGCTCGAATAACTTCCTGCATTTCATTTTTTAATTCCGTAATGTTGAGGGGGCCAACAAAGAGTGGGCACTTGTGTGCTGCGTCTACAGAAAGAAAGAAATCAATTAAATAAACTAAATTAAATACATTGTCTTTTAATTTTTTTCATAGCTTGTGTCGTTTGTCCAAAAATTTCTTTCTTTTATTTATAATTTCAATTCAAATGATGAATCTTTAAAAAATGAATTTTTAACAAAACATTTAAACTTTCAAGGAAGTAATTGAATTTCCAACAAAAAGAATATGAATTATGAATTAAATAAATTAAATTATGAATTCTCAAAAAAAAAAATGTAATAGGTGGTATTTCGACTAAAAACGATTTTAATTTGGAATAAAAAACAGCTGAATTCAACGCAAAAAGACTAATTATCAACAAGAGTTAGATTTCCAAGTATAAAAAATGATTCAGTCCAGATAGACAATACATTTTAATAATCCTGTTTGATTTTCAAGCAAAGAGATCAATTTTATACCAGACAGGACAAATTTGCAACAAACTACTTCAATTTTCAACCAAATAGTTAAATTGTCAACTAAAAAAAGATAAATTTCCAACCAAAAATTGTATAGTTCAAAAAATCAGTTACAAACCAAAATAAAACATTGAGTTTTCAACTAAATAGTTCAATCCAGTAACACACAGCTACTTTTACAAATTAATTAATAAATAATTAATTTATATTAACAATATAAGCATGCTCTCAAATATGTCCCTGACTTTAAAAAAAGTTCCCTGACATTCAGGTTTCTCCAGGTGTATGCAAATTAATTGACACTCTGCAAAACGACCGATTGAACGCCGCAAGAAAGGCGACAACAATGAGGTTATGTTTGTAAATATATATGCATATTGCATGATAAGTATTTTACTTACCTCGTACAAAAGGTACGTGCTCCACGATTTTTTCAAACTCTGGCACACGTCGTTAACGATCGCGTTAACGAGTTATCTTAACGAGGTGAGAAACGAATGAAAACGATAATGAAATGGATCAAACACGCACGATCGATGAGAAAAACACATCGCGGGACGAGAAGTCGCGAAGACACTCGTGGCACGTCGGGCATTTCCGTTGGATCGACGAAGGCTCTTGCCCATATATGTATTTTTCAACGACAGCGCGCGATTTTTAAATACATCTTTCTTCATTACACTTAGAAATAGTAAAAATACATGCAAGTCCGTTAAAAATTAAAGACGCATTTTTTAACTTTTTTAACCAATTTTCTGGCAATCGCTTTTAAATTTTATTTCAAGCTTCATTCAAAATTAAACATGAAATTCAAAATACAAATTGAAGTTCTGAAAATAAAAAATATTTCAAGTTAAAATGATTCCAACAGTTTTAACTATAAAAAAATTCAAATTCAAATTGAAATTTTTTTAAATAATATATATGAATACAAAACGAAAATTTCCGGCTATTTGGAATTTTTAGCGGTTTTTTTGTTCTCTTTAAATTACGAGACAACCATAGAAAAATATTTAAAAAAAATCTTCACTCGGTTTAAAAATTTGTAGAAGTTTTTTTTAACTTTTTTCTTTTACACTACTTTAAAAATGTTACTTGATGTAAGAATTTTTGAAAATATTTTTTTAATGTTCAAAAAAGGAACCAAAGATAATAGAAAAAAAAAGTTTGAAAAGTTAGAAATTACTTTTTTTTTTTAAAGTTACAGAATAGCCAAAAAAAATTTTGTTAATCCTACGCCGATCAACTAAAGGAACATACTATTAAATTATTGTTTTTAAATAAATAAAATTCATTGCACATTAAGCAATTTTACAAATGCATTCAATTAATGTTATTCATACAAATTTCCTAATTTATGCTTACGAAGTGCGACTCATATGTCTCGCACGTGCGTGCCCCTTACACAATGCGGCGCATATGCCTCGCACCCTGCAGGCAAGGCCTGCCTCGCATTCCGTGCGTGTGAATGAATTTTCGTCCAAAAAAGATGAACTTTTAACAAAAGAGTATACATTTTAAACCAAATAATTAGGGCTTATTTCTTTTCCAAATTCAATCTGTATTTGGAGTGAAAAATTGTCTTTATTCAATAATTTTTGTGTAAAACGATTTTTTTGAATTGCCGGGTAGAATAAAAAAAAGTTGTACACAACACCTATTGAAATTAGCCAATTATCAGTAAGAGTGCAGACTTAATTTAAAACAGTAATAAGCCCTAATGATTAAAAACAGTAAAAAGCCGTAATTATCTAAAAAAAAATGGAATTATAGTATTTATGGAGTAAAATGAGGCAAATCAATCTCTAGGTTATGGCTTCGTGCCAATGCCCCTAAAAGAAAAAACTAATAAATAGCTAAGGTACGTCTCATCTCATTCCAGAGCATGGGGCGAGATGAGACATGTGCACAACTAATAATTTTCATATATTTTCGCAATTACTATTGTTGAAACACATCGTCTTTCATGAAATTGATATGTAAAGAATATATAAAACCACTTACATTCTAAGACTCGACTATAGATTGAAAATATTTCACTGGAAATTATAACATCTGCTCATGTCGCCCCGGTCTACCCTAAAATTTGAGTGAATTGAAAAGTTTTTGATGAAGTTGATTTTGAAAGACTTCAGGTTGAATTTAAGACCCTAAAAAGATCTATTGAATTAACTGAACTTAGAATAATTCATGTAAATTAAAAACAATTCAAAAGAAATGCACAGAATTTAGAAGAATTCAGGATAAATTATTAAGAATTCAGAGTGAGTTTCGAATGAATTTCTTCAATTGAGGATGCAGCTATTTTCTTGAAAATTTGTCTTTTTTTGTTGAATGCAATGGCGATTGGTTTCAAATTACAGTCTTGTTTCGTTGAGATAATATCAAATATTGTATTTTTTGTGCAGAATTAATCTACTTTGGTTGAAAATCCATGCGTTTTGTTAAAAATTCAACTATTTTATTTGGTTGAAAAGTAATTTTTTTGTTAAAAATTCACATTTTCAATTAAAAAATACAAGTGTTTTGCAGAAAATTTGTCTCCTTGGCTTGAAAATGCAACATTTCAGCGGAAAATTTATTTTTCTTGTTTCAAAATTTGACTTTTTCGTTTCGAAAAAATTTTTAAACATTTTGTTTGATTGAAATTCAACTATTTTTAGAGAAAATTAACTTTTTTTCGTTGAGGATTCAGCTATTTTGTTGAAAATTCGTTTTTTTTGTTATTGAATTCAACTATTTTGGTAGAAATTTAAACCAGTTTGTTGAACAATAACGAAAATTTTTGTTGAAAATTCACCTCTTGTTGAAAATTTCACTATATTATTTCAAATTTGTTTTTTAGGGAGGAAAATTCTAATATTTTTCTAGAAAATTCAACTATTTGATTGAAAATTAACTTTTTTGTTGAAAATTCAACTCTTTTGTTAAAAATGTGTCTTTTTGGTTTGAAAATTCAAGTTCTATTTAAAATTCAAATAAATTAAAAAGATTCTGAAGAAATCCACGGAATTTAGAAAAATTTAAGATAAATTAATAAGAATTCTGAGTGAGTTTTAAATGTATTGGAAAAGATCGAAAAATAAAATATGTATTCCATTGATTCCAATACAATTGGAGTGACTTTAGAATAATTCAAGGGAATGTAATAGAATTCGATGAAATTCATACGAATTTAAGATGGATTTTATGTAATTCAATATAGACATCTTGATTTCAATGGACTTAAGGGCGTTCTAACCAAACCCTAAACTCAAAATTGAACTGCCTCATTTTCCTCCATCAATACTAAGAATTTCATCTTTTCTAGATCATTTAGGCCTATTCCTGTTTTGAATCAAATCTGTATTAGGAATGAAAAATTGGCTAATTTCAATAGGTTTTGTGTAAAACATTTTTTATCTTAGCTGGAGCATTCGAAAACATCGTTTTACACAAACAGATTAAAATTAGCTAACTTTTCACTTCGAATCCAGATTTGATTCATAACAAGAAAAAATCTTAATTATATATGAAAAGAATGTAATTCTAGTATTAATGGAGTAAAATGAGTATAAAATATATAAAAATGTATTATCTTTTCCTTCGCCTCTCTGCAATAGATAGAATCCGACATCATTGAACGTCCACAAATCTAGAGAAAACTATTTATGTTACGAATACAAATTTCAATTAAAATCAATTAAGTGTTTTCATACCCCGCGTAATATCAATTAATAGCAATTATCATTAATTAAATAATAATTAATAAATAGCAATATAATGTCAACATAATGGCAATATAATAGCAATTGCTATTCCTATATAGCATACTTGAGTCGTTTTGATGTTACGAATCGGCCAGAAATCTTAAGAAATCGAAAACGGGAAAAAACAGGAAGTTATCCAGTTGAGAGGTGCTAGATATTCTAAATTCGGATAAAAAAGGTTCAATCCAATCTAAAAAAAGTAATATAACAATATGTATCAAAAATCGCGCAATCATTGTTGTTGAAAAACTGATTGGCTTTTCATTACTTGAAGTTGTTTTAAGATGTTAAATTCCAAATTTTAGAAATCAAATCTATTAATAATCCATATTGTTAAGAAAAATCATAGAAAATCTTATGCGAATTGAGAAACATTTGTTCTTTTTAATACTATTGTGCGGTTAAATTACATTTTTTACATTTAAAAAAAATTATATAACGTTTTATACCGGAATTGGGTATTTTCAATCACAAATTATTAGATTTAAAAGATTTAAACTTTTATCAACAAATAACGTTTTTCTTTTGTTTGGCGTTTTTGAAACAAAAATCATTATATTTTATAGTTTCATAATTTTTTCTAAATTTTAAGTTACCATAGCGTTTTACCCCAAAAATTCAAATTTTAAAACAAAAATCATTGTAATCTGAACAAGACTTAAAATCTTTTATCAATTTTTTATTATGTTAGTGTTTTTCGTTGGTAATTGGTATTTTTAGTAAAAAAACGAATTTAAAAGAAGATTCACAACTTTGAATGTCTTTTGTCGGAAATTGGTATTTTTATTAATAAGAAAAGATTTTAAAGAAAATTCAGATATTTTAACAATTATAGGTTACGCTAGTGCTTTATATCAAAAATTGGTATTTCAAAACAAAAATGATTATCATGATATTCAAAAGGTTCATAATTTTTGCACAATTTTAGAATAGGTCAGCGTTTTTAACCAAAAATTAGTATTTAAAAAAAAAATTATTATAATTTGAACAAGACTTCGAATTTTATAACAAATTTTGATTATGTATATTTCTTCGAAAATTGATATTTTTAATTTTAAACAAGTTTAAAAAAATATTCGCAAATTTTAACTATTTTAGGTTATGTTAGTGATGTACGCCAAAAATTGGTGCTTTAAAGCACCAATAATCAAGATTCAAACAAGGTTCAAACAAGATTTGCACTTTTTTAACAGTTATTCAAGTTATACTATAACGTTTCTAATGGGAGTTTAGTCATTTTATACAAAAATAATTAGATTTTTAATAAGATTCTGAGTTTTACAATTTAATGTTATGTTAGTTTTCTTCGTTGGAAATTATATTAAAACAAGATTTAAAATCTTCTAACAACTTCAAGTGAAACGTGATAAATGTAAAAAACTTGAAAATGTAATTTATACAAGAGAGGACCGGATAGGAAAATCGTGTTTTTGATAAATAGATCTTTTTATCCTAGACGTCGCCAGTGCAAATGATATCAATAAAAACAAAAGCGGAAAAAAGTGGTGTAAATCATATGTCGGCACCTGACATCCTTGAAAAAATGTCTCAAAATTAAGCAAAAATCACGGAAAATGATGTTCCAGGAGCAAAATTAGTGCACAAATCAGTGCAAGAGAACAGTATTGAACAACTAAAACGATGGCTGAAATGCAGGAAACGACCTTTGAAAGGAAAAAAGCGTGATTTAGTGGAAAGGTTAGTTGAGGTTATGTTTGACAGGTATTAATCTTTTCTTTCATTCATGAATACCTTTGCTAATATTTATTTACATATTAAATCAAGCATTATCATCGGGTTTTAAAACTTCCTAAATGCACGCAACACTACCCTAGTAGCAACATCTGGCTTGTATGACAGAGGCCAGAGTCTGACTCAGCATCTGCTCCCTCTAGTCGACCAGACTGGCGGGAGAAATGATCAGACCAGATGACGTACAGAATCTGGTGAATAAAGGAACCAGATTATGGTATTTAGTTTAAACAATAAAAATTAATTAATGAAATTGAAAATCTAGAAATCGGAAATCTGAACGATTCATAAATATCCCCAAACATGCAATAAGCTTATACGACAAGGGGTTATGTTTGTAATATTTCAGTGTGTCTCGCCTGAAATGTAGTGATGTCTCCGCAGTATATTCTCCTAGAAAGGGGTGAAATATAGTGTCAAAATATTACAGAAACCTATTTAGTACCATCTTACGTTATTTTAATTTTGTCTGGTGTATATTATGACCAGTCTGGGCCAGGATCTGCTATACCAGACTCTGGCACCAGAACAGCACGCCAATGCGGAACCATTCGGGTGCCAGGATGCAGACATACTCTTCTTTTTTGGCGCCCAGCTGGCGCCAGTCTGCAGTTATCTTGCTACTAGGGTATTTCATTTATAACCACTTTATATGCAAGAAGGAAAATTTAGTATATTTGTTTCACCAGAAAATTACTAAAAAATGACTCCGAATAATTTTTAAACATGAAAAAGAAAACCAGAAAGTGTAATATTGTGTTTTAATATATTTATATGAATATTATATATTAACTCAAAAAAGTTCTGAACTGCAAATTCTGCAAATAATAAAACTCGTGTAAATATTTACTAAATCACGCTTTTTTCCTTTCAAAGGTCGTTTCCTGCATTTCAGCCATCGGGTTAGCTGTTCAATACTGTTCTCTTCCACTGATTTGTGCACTAATTTTGCTCCTCGAACATCATTTCCCGTGATTTTTGCTTAATTTTGAGACATTTTTTTAAGGATGTCAGGTGCCGACAGATGTAAACAATGGGTCGGATCGCCGCACTTTTTTCCCTGGTTTTTTGTCTAAATATACTTTAGATTTTTTCTACGTTTAAAATCTCTTCCATTTACACCATTTTTTCGGCTATTGTTTTTATTGACAACATTTGCCATAAATTTCGACATAAAACTGCTCGAAAAATCCGAAAATGACGTAAAATTCCGGCACGTGCATACTGGCGACGTCTAGGATAAAAAGGTCTATACATAATACGTGAATACGAAATGCGGGAGAAATCCCGCATTTATCCTCTTTCTATGACAGAGACACGATTTTCCTATCCGGGCCTCATAATAGGGAATATATAATTACCTCGTGCCTGCTGATCGTTATAATCAGGTTATAATTAAACAATAACACCATGAAACGCGAAAATGCTTTCGAGCAACAGTGAAGCAAATGGCGTCAGTCCCGTCGTTGGTCGTCTCACCACTACCTTCGCTAGTGCTTGGTCCATGTAATGTGTGCGCATTATGCGCGATTATGCCATCGCCATGTCTTTTTGATTGAATCAAAAGGCCAAAAACAAGCAAAAATAAAGAAAAAGAAGTGAAGATAGATGATAGATACTCAAGGGAGAGTTGAGGCAAGCAGAGGAGGCTCCGGTATGTCGGTCAATCACCGAACCGAATTTTTGAAATGGAGCTTCGTAATTCCCACATAGCACACTTCCCGAAAAATCCAGGTCTGTCCCAGGTTTTTTCGGGAAAAACATGTAGGTCTAAACCTGGGACAGACCTGGTTTTTTCGGGAAGTGTGCTATGTGGAATTAGTGCAAACTCTGTGGTTCCGATACAGCGGGAAACATTGTCTTAAGTCCCCCTTGGGTATCTCTAAACGAAAGTATCACGAGACGCACGACGAGAGCTGAAATTTAGAACAATTTCGAAGGGTCGAAATATTTTAAGTTGAATTTGAAAAAAAATTCTTAAAAATAAAGTCTAAAATATTTTTTAAAAATATTTTAGAACATTTAAGCCTTCAAGTTTGTTGCGGGGGAAAAATATCTCACCACCGGATTTTAAGCGAAAATCATATGTGTTTTGAATTAATGACGGACTGGCGTGGGATAGCGAAGGAATCATGTTCAGTCATGTTAAAGTCAACGAAAATGAACAAGACAATTTCTCACCGGGATCCTGCACTTCTAAATACCTTGTATCGATTGAGTCCAGGATACGAGTTCTCGATCCTATCCACTGAAGCACTCCCTTGGTGTCCAAAAAAGGTTTTGGTTGTTGGTGAAAATTGGCACAGATGTAGCCTCCGGAAGCTAAGACCACGATCGTTCACCGAACGATCGATCCCGACGCGACCGGAGGTGATACGTCATCCAAATCGTCACTTCCCGCAACACCAGAAGATGATCGAGTCGGGAAATCACTGAACAATCAATTTGGACTTAAAGAGCCACTCGAATTGTCTAAAAGGCACAATTGAATTTAAGTCGTTGCACGGATCGAAGTGGCCACCCTAGCCCCCCTGCAGGGCAGTACGCTCCTACTGGCTTCTTTACTCCAACAGATAGTGATACGAGTCATTCTACACATCTCTTTTCAGGGCAGTCGTCAACGTTCACAGAATCTGTCGAATCGCTGGTTCGCACGGTTGTTATCTGGACAATGCTGTCAACAGCATCATCTGATTTTCGACTAGCTTTCAATTTTCGCTGGACGAGGAATCGGACGAGTGGCGAGTCTGGCCTGTTGGGTTAAGAGTTCTTTCGAAGTTACGCAGCAAAGTTTAAAGTCTGGGACAGTGGTACCGAACGGACTCATGATTTGTAATCAGGAACCTAGAAAACGTAGGATATGACCACTTTGCATTGAAAAATACATGTTTTACATAAAATTACCATTTCACCATTTTTTTAAGGTAAAGGACAAAGTGTGACGTCATAAAACCACAACAACTCCGAATTCGTGATGAGCAACCTCAAAAACATAGGCTATGACCACTTTGCATTAAAAAAATACATGTTTTACATCAAATTACCAATTTACCATCTTTTTTTAAGGTTAGGGACGAAGCGTGACGTCATAGAACCACAATGACTCCGGATTCGTACTCAGCGACCTCGAAAACATAGGATATGACCACTTTCCATAGGTACGAATCATCTTTCACCTGAAAACAGCGATTTTCATGTTTCTTGAGGTTAGGGACGAAATCTGACGTTATGGAGCCAAACGAACCTCGGATTCGGATTCAGCGACCCAAAAAACGTAGGGTAAGCCTATTCTGGTTTCTGGGGTATACAACTCTTTTTTTGTGGAGCTGTGTAATCAGCTCAATTTGACGATGGGACGATTGTAGGTTCCAATGGAAGTTTTAACCGTGGCAGATCGCACAAGTTCATCGCGTGCGGGACTAAGATTGGTTACCCGTCCTAAAAGCCATGTCCTACATCGAAGGAGTGAAGGGTCGACTGTCGACTGTCTCGTGTCCATTTTGATGATTACGTTTCGACAGAGTCCATTCATTTCTTTAGTGGCATTACCATCTGAATTTTCTTTGTAGGGATGTAGCGTCAAAACGACATAGAACGACATAGAACGACAGAAAATGAGATGACAAGAAAGAGTTTGAACCTTCATTGCAAAGCAGATACCTCGGAAAAAGTCCAAAGTTAGCTTGTCAAACTTTAATTAAGATATAGGCAAAGATGAATCACAAAAACAAGATAAATACATAATCTGTCGTGGGAAATAATTCAGTCATGCCTGAGAGCCTGTTTCACAGTGCTTGCAATGTTGCAATAAATCAACAATCAATATGTCTGTCTTGCCTGAGAGCCTGTCTCGAGGCGTTTGCAATGTTGCAAAAAATCAACCATCAATATGTCTGTCAGGCTTTAGAGCCCGTCTTGAGACGCTTGCAATGTTGCAAACAATCCACCAGTAATGTGGTTGTCATGCCCGAGAACCTGCCTCGAGACGTTTGCAATGTTGACAACAATCACACAGTCAGTGAGTCAGTTTGTCATGCCTGAGTGCCCGTCTGGAGGCGTTCGCAATGCTGCAAAAAATCCACCAGCATTGTGGTTGTCATGCTGGAGAACCTGTCTCCAGACGTTTGCAACGTTGAGAACAATCACACAGTCAGTGAGTCAGTTTGTCATGCCTGAGAGCCCGTCTCGAGGCGTTCGCAATGTTTCAAACAATCCACCAGCATTGTGGTTGTCATGCCTGAGAGCCTGTCGCGAGACGTTTGCAATGTTGAGAACAATCACACAGACAGTTTGTCATGCCTGAGAGCCCTTCTCGAGGCGTTCGCAATGCTGCAAGCAATCCACCAGCTTTATGGATGTCATGCCGGAGAGCCTGTCTCCAGACGTTTGCAACGTTGAGAACAATCACACAGTCAGTGAGTCAGTTTGTCATGCCTGAGAGCCCATCTCGAGGCGTTCGCAATGTTGCAAACAATCCACCAGCATTGTGGTTGTCATGCCTGAGAGCCTGTCGCGAGACGTTTGCAATGTTGAGAACAATCACACAGTCAGTTTGCCATGCCTGAGAGCCCTTCTCGAGGCGTTCGCAATGTTGCGAACCATTACACAGTCAGTTTGCCATGCCTGAGAGTCCGTCTTGAGGCGTTCGCAATGTTGCGAACCATCACACAGGCAGTTTGTCATGTCTGAGAGCCCGTCTCGAGGTGTTCACAATGTTGCGAACCATCACACAGTCAGTTTGTCATTCAAGTACCAAGAGATTCAAAAGATGGTTTTAAACGTAATTCAAACATAAATCTTGAGGAAGGCTGTTCTAGTCTTTCGAAACAATAAACAAAATTGATGTCTATGAACATAACTATAAAAACTCTGAGAATAATAAAATCCTCAGAAATATCTCAATAAACTTCGTATCCTTTCAATACGTTCTTCATTTTTACTTCAATTTCTCTTGCTAAACTTTCCTGTCTTACCATCGATTTTCAAAAGATTACATTATTTTAACGAATTTCAAGAAATTTCGAAACCGTAAGAGGATACAAAATTTAAATATTTGGAAAATAAGGATTCAGACCTGTAGAATTTAAATTCACAATAGACGAATAATTTAACGATTAAATATTATATTTTATAAAGTTATTACCTTCAAAATTAAATTTTAAATGTACAGTGTTGAAACACAAAATTTCAAATTTGGTAGACATTTCAATCCAAACAATGAGCGTCCCGAGAATAGTTCAAATTGCATACTTAAATTCAAAGCTTCAAAGCTGAACTCAAGGGAAATCATTTTAAATTTAAAGCTTCAAAGCTGAACCCCAAAGTGCACCATAGTATGCAGCCCGCAAGAATTCCACATCGAAATTGTTCAAAAAATTGAATCCTTTTGCAGCAAAAAATTTCCTTATGCTACTAACTTCACCTAATGTTGCAGCCAAATAATTCTATTTGTGTAAAAAATATATTCACGTCGTTCAAAACAAAAGAGGCAAGAGGACGATGCTTTTCTTTAAAGACAACTTTTTTTCTGAGTGAATGGATCATGTTTCAGGATCCGTGAAAAATAAAACAAAGTTTTTACTTGAAACTTAAAATAATATACGTATTTTCTAAATGTTTTGAAAAGAGCCTCAAAAAATTGAAAGACCGACAAAATTTCTCTTGGCAACCTTAGGTATGAATCATCAAAATTAACAACATTTTTCGTCATTTAAAAAAATATTATATTTCATTTACATTTCATTTTCATTTCATTTTATTTGTAATAAATCCAGCAGTCCGAGGACCAATTACAGGATTAGATGTAATCAAATATCTTGATATAATGAATAAAAATAATATACAAATGTATATAATACGTAGCAGGCTACATCAACGCGTTACTATTGTAAATCAGACATATTAAGTTAATGAATGTTCAACGAATTAAGCACTTCAGAGATAAAACAATTTAAAGACTGATGAATGGCGTCAAAGGTGGAGTCGCAACTTGAGTACATAGCATTATAATTTTCGCAGAAATACAGTATCGGTGAATGGCGAGAATGTGCAATAGTATAGGTGTAAAAAGGAACCCGCGATCTAGTAAAAAATTGAGGTACCGCGAATGGCACCTGAGAGAGGAGGTAGGGACTGTCTATGTATCCTCTTATAATTTTAAATAGAAATATAATCATTTGAACCTGCCTCCTACTCTCAAGAGACCATTCGTTAAACCTATGACAGAGTTGTTTATTTTCATATCCAGGGGGTATAAATTCACCCTTAGACTTAAGACTAAGAAACTTAAGGAAGCGTTTCTGGCACTTCTCAATAGATTATGACAGATATTTTACTTTCGGATTGCAGACAACAGACCCATACTCTAATTTAGATCTAACTAGAGCATAGTATAGAGTTCTCAACGTCGATTCTTGTTTGAAGTTGCGAGAAATTCTAAATAAAAACCCTAGTGATCGATTTGCTTCCCGGACCATATTATCTACCTGCATGTTTACTTTTAATGTTGCACTAATATATATACCAAGATCACGCACTGTTTTCACTCTATTTATGACCAGATCATTTATTTTGTACTCGAACTCAATTAAGGGTGTTGCTTCAATCCAACTTGGAATTTTTTTTTATAGGTACGTCACTGACTCAATATATCATTTTTGTCAAGTATTTAAGAACGAAAGAAATTAAACTTGTAAAATATTTAAGGTTTTGCGAGATCCTCGGATCAATATAATTTAGAGAAATTAAGCCTTTTACTGAGGCAATTATTATTTGAAATGAAATCATCAATTTCTTGAAAAGGAGCAATCTGCAGATAGCAGAAGACAGCATTTGAACGGCGAGAACCGTTTGCAAATTTATTTGTTTACTCACAATTCTGACATCACAGAAGCATTTTCAGGTGTCATCCTATATCCGAAGACCCACCACTTGATGATGGTGAATACATAGTTTGCGAAATACGTCGCAAAATGGAGAGAGATGGGTACAAATATGAGGTGTCCTGTGTATGTGTGCGTGAAGACTATAAGACTGTAGTTGTAAGCAGCAAAGCAAACACGCATTGAACCACCTATCAAAATCATACTGCGAATCTCCGATGCTCTGAAGTACGAAATCAGTGCCGCGCACTCGTTGGCCGTAGTTCGCGCGCAATT
>CAKNWW010345732.1:0-21319 GCA_932074435.1 Andricus kollari
AGACCAATCCAAAATTGTAAAAGATCTTGTTAAACGGATTTGTAACTCGCTTTTCAAAGGTGAGTTTTCTGAAAATTGAATCTGTATCTATAAAACCAAAACTGAATATTTTATTTTCTAAAGATCACCTTTTATTTTCATAAGTGAATTTTTTAAAAACAATTCTATTCCTTTTTAGACTACACAGGAGAGGAATGGATCTAGGTATCCAAGAAGAAAGAAACTTGAGGACGCAATTTCAAAAAGCATATTGCTTAAAAGCTTATCCTTGTTAAAATAAAATAAGGCGTCCAAAAAACATTTTCTGCGTTTATTTTGCAGATATATTTTTAGAAAATAAAAGCTTTTGGAAGTTTGAAATTAGAGATTAATAATTGTTCATATTTTTAGACTTTACGTCCTGTGAGATTAAACTTACAAAATGTATCTTGAGTAATTTTGAACTTTACTGTTTTTAGTTCTGAAAGTAAAAATGTGAATAATTTCAGAATAATAAATGTTTAGAATTGTATGTGTACGTTTTATTGAAAAAGTCCCATAATGAGGGGAGAGTTTGTGGTGGCTTGTGTACGTGTTTCAATGAACGTTCAAACAAGGAGAAAGCTATTGATGAGACTCATATTTTTTGTTTTAATCGTGAAAAATATTATTAATAAAAAAATTTCATTTTCCTGCTAAACTATGCAAGATAAGACGAAATTTCAACGAGAAAAATCATTCATCTCAAAAAGATCTACAAATTTAGCTAAGTGGTTCTAAAGCTTACGACATTTTTCGTCGAATGACCCCTAGCAAAGATATTACTGACTTTTCAAACAGGATATACCCGGTGAGAAGTTTTTTTTTTAATTCAAGAAGTTCTTGAATTTTATAACTCGACTTTAACTTGTATTATGACCTGGGAAATTTGGTGCAAAAACTTAAATTTACAAGACGCAATTTTTTAAATATCTGTCATTTATGAAAATAAAACATAAAGACTTCAACAGTTTAATAAAACGACGCGATGGTGTAACATTTATAACTCTATTGAAACAATAAGAAGGCCATATTGAGAAATTTTTAACGTGACCCATTGTGTTTCCGGTTTCAAAATATCGCCTTCCACTCCTCGTATTGTTATACATTTTTCTATATTAAATGGAAATTATTCAAGCAAGCATGGATTTATAAAAAATGTATTGCTTAAAAGGAGTTTATTAAAACATAATTTGCAAATTTTTAAATGGATTCATATCCTACCGAAAAAGTGGGGATTTTTCAATAGCCCTTCTTCTGTCTTCCCTTTTTAATGGCAATTTTCAATTTTGCAACATTTCAACTGTACTTTATGAATTCAAAAATAGTAATTAATTTTATTTGTGTAATTTTTTAAACTTGTGTCAAATTTTGCATCATTTAAGTTAGACTTACAAGGTTAATCAATCTTAACTCATGAGATGTTAGGAAGAGAGCATTGTTTTCTAGTGATGAACGAAAATAATTATAGACTTTCGAAACGAGAGCAGTGGAAAACAAAATATAAATCTGAATAAAAGTGAAAAACAACTCTTACATTCGGAAGTTAATAATTTTTTCTTATCTTCACTAACGTGAAAAGTACATATCATGGCATTACAGTTGGAGAAAAATATGTCATTGGGGGTCTTTGATGTTAAATTCTTATACTGCACATATCAGCAGAAATCGATCTATTTTTATATATTCCAGATGTGTTTACGTAGAGTCAATACAAATATAAAACAAGAAAATGTATCTTTGAAACTCTAAATTCGAAGTAAATTCAACTGAATTGGAAATTCATGCAATTTTTTATTTTGAATTCACTACTATTTAAACGAAATTTCTTGTATTCTTGGTTTGCAATTTTTGAATTTCTTCCTTAGAGCTATCTATCTGTCTGTTTGTCTGCCTGTCCGTAGATAATGTTTTCATATTTATTGAAAGAAAAATAAGGTAATATTGTGAAACTTTTAAACAGATTACCGGTTACTGCTTCAAGATGGAAAAATAAGAATTATTTGGGTACACACTTAAATTATTTCACCTTGTTTTATTCATGCTGAGAATAATAACTGTAATGTTTGCACTCATCGAAATTTGATAAAATACAATAGCACGACTTTAGTGCGTGACATCAATGTTATAATACAATAAACAGTGGTTTTTACGATGAATTATTTATTGTATTTATTTATGTTCAATAATATATCATAGAACTAGAATACATATACAAAAGAACCTCCTAATCCTTGACCTCTTTGGTAGAAAATTTAACTATTCGGTAGAAATTGATGTATTTTGTGGAAAATTGTCTTTTTGGTAGAAAATCATTTTCTCGTTAAAAATAAAACTGTTTCGTTGAAAATTATTCTGTTGGAGTTAAGGATTCAAATGTTTTGTTGAAAATTCGTATTTTTCGGTTATATTCAAATGTTTTTTATTTAAAATACAAATATTTTTTGTTTGAATGGACAATTATTACATTTTTTATTGGAGATTCATCTTTTTAGGTTGAAAATTCGACTCCTTGATTAAAAGTTGAATTACTTTCTCAAAAATTAATTTTTTGTTGTTGAAGATTCTTTAGTTGAAAATTCATATTGTAAGTTAAGAATTAAACGACTTTGTACCAAATTCATTTTTTTTTTAAATAATTTTTTAAACTGAAAATTGAACAATTTGCCGCAGCAACTGTTTTGCAAAAAATTTAACTTTTTACAATCTCATTAGAGAAGGTATTAGATTTGTGTAAAATTTAACCCCCTATTTTTTGTCAAATGTCCACGTTTTGGGACCCTCTGAACAAGAAAAGCACGTTTTTACGAATGTGTCTGCCTGTATGTAAGTATGTATGTCTGTATGCATGTATGTCTTCATCTGTGTATGTCTGGCTGTGTCGTTAGTCAGCTATTTTGGATAAAAATGCAAAAAGATTCGATTATTTTCAAAAATTTTCGAGACCATTTTTTTCAAGATTTAAAAAATCTATATACGGATATTCATAGTAAACCGAGAGTCAAAAAATCTATCCTTATGACTTTCATCAAGAAGATTCAAGAGAAGAAAAACATGGCTTTTTAAAAGACAAACTATACAAGCTACGAAAAAAATGAATACACAAAAGTTGTGCGCCCAAAAATGAGCTAAAAATTTGTTATTAATCGTTATTTGATAGAAGAAGCAGTTTTTGTTCTAATTGTGAAAAATAACATTAAAAATAAAAAAATTAAATTCTTGAAAAAAAACGCAAGATACGAAAAAAAATTAATTGCCAGAAGTTGTAACAAATTAAAAAGATCTATAAATTTGTTATTAATTATTTTTTGGTAAGACGCTTATTTTTGGTTTGAATCGTAAACAATGACATTGAAAATAAACAAATTAATTTTTTGGAAAAAAGATACACGGTGCAATAAAATGTTAAGTAACAAAATTGTATTTTTTGTAGGATGTGCACTTTTTGTAATTATAAAAAGAAGAAAATAAACATACATTTGTTTCAATATCAATGCATACTATGAATTGTAATAATATATTAAAATGATACATTTTTTGGGTAGTCGAGAATAAAAATTAGTACAAAATAAAGCACAAATATTAAAGTAATAATGAAAAATAAAATTTGTACTTCACTTGCATTGTGCAATTTCTGAATAATTAGTCTCAGACCAAGGTACAGAAATAAATATAATATACATTTGTCATAATAGACTTGACCTCAATGTAGAAAAGTTCACACTGTGGACAAAATCGAGTGCGAAGCACGAGTTACGTGATCAGAATGAAAGTAGAAAATTAATTTTCCAGAATAAAAATTCTTCTTTTTGGTTGAAAATTCAAGTATTTTGCAGAAAATTGGTCTTTTGGATTTAAAAATTTAATATTTTCGATAGAACTTCCTTCTTAATTGGCTAAAAATCATTTGTGATTGAAAAATCAAATCTGGATAAAAATTAATCTTTTCACACATGTAAAAATTCATCTCTTAAAAAAAAAATTTTTTATTTTGTTTTTGAAATGCAATTGTTTGGTTGAAAATGTATCTATTTTGGTTGAGGATTCAACTATTTTGTTGAAAATTCCTTTTTTTGGTTCAATTGAACTGTTTTTTTATTTAAAATAAAAGTATTTCCTGGCTTAATGCATCAACTATTAAACTTCTAGTTGAGAATTCTTCTTTTTTGGTTGAAAATCCCAGTACTTGGTTGAAAGTTGAACTACTTTGTATTTTCGTTTATGATTTGATTCTCGGTACTTGCTCATACGTAGTTTTGCTTCATTCCAAATTATTTTGAATTTACAGAAAGAGGAACACATCAACATATCTTCCATATACAGACAATACATTGTACATAATAATTTTAAGAATTATTTTCATTTTAATTTAAAAAATTATTTTTATTGAATGATTAATTTTTTCAATTAATTTATTATTCAAAAAGTAATTTAATTTCTTGAAATCAAAGTTCTTGCACTGTTTACAAAAAATCTCTGATATGATTAAAAAAAAATCGTTGCTAGTCATTAATTTTTTTAAAGACGAATTTATAATTCATTGATTAATATAATTTAAAATCACTATTTTCTTGATTTTCTCATGCATTCTTGCAAACAAAGACTATTAATTAATTATTTTATGAAGGGAATATAATGTAGGAATTGAGTTACATCCTTCAAAAAAGGACACAGTCTTTAAATAAACGTACAAACTGTTTTCAGTGAGGTAATGAATGAAATATGCGAGTTTCAATTTTTATTCTTCTCAAAAAGTTTTTTTTTGCCTGATGCCTCGTATTTTGTAGATCAGAAGCACTAAAAGAAAGTTTTGTACCCATGAACTTGAAATATTCACGTTTTTGTGTATACAGGATGTTTTAGGGTTGTTTTAACATCCCTTAAACATTCCAGCAAGAAAAACGAGATTGAGAATAAAACAAATCCACCTTTTATTAAACTATTGGGATGAAAAAGCACTTTAAAATAAGTACAGGAAGCCCCCTCAACCAGAAAAAGTGTTGGTATTTATTTCACGGGTTGTTTTAACATACATGAAATATTCAAACGAGGAAATCGAAATTTCCTTACAAATTAAATAACGGAGGATTTTTTTACTATACTATTAAGACTGGAAATTACTTTATAATAATTGTGGGAAAATTCCCTAGCAGGAAAGGTCGTTTAAATTATTTCACGGGTTGTTTTAACATAAATTAAACGTTTAAGCATGGAAATCGACATAACAAAACAAATTACGGAAGATTTTTTGATTATATTATTATGGCCGGACAACAATACGCCATAAAAATAGAAAACATATCCTAGCAGAGAAAGTCGTTCGATTTATTTTAAGGGATGATTTAACATCTCTAAACATTCAAGCAAGGAAATCGACATTTCCTAACAATCAAAATCACGGGAGATTTTTTTTATTATACCATCGGGGTCGGAAATCACTTTAAAATAAATGTAAGGACGTCCCCAGCAGACAAAGTCTTAGAATTAATTTTAAGGGTTTTTTATCACCCCTTAAAGTAAAATAAATGCCAACACTTTTTCTGGTAGAGGACGCTTCCTGTACTTATTTTAAAGTGCTTTTTTATTCCCAAAGTTCATTAGAAAAGTTCAATCCTGTATACACAAGAACGTGAATATGTCAAGTTCATGGCTACAACCATTTTTTTTAGGGCTTCTGATCTACAAAATATGAGGCATCTAGCCAAAACAAAAAAAAAACGCTTTTGAGAAGGATAAAATTTCAATAATAGACGATTTTTTCTATTGAAATAAATGTAAAAATTGAAACTCGCATATTTCATTCATTATCTTACTGAACACAGTTTATAGGTTTATTTTAAGACTGTGTCACTTGTTTTAACCGTGAAAAAGACAAACGTTTTCGTAACTGATTACACAAATTGCCAGCATTAAAATCATCCATACCATCAAGCTTTATATACATATATATACATCCGAAGAGATTTATGATATTTTTAAATTATATTTAATCAATAAATTATAAATTCGTCTCTAAAAACATAAATGACTAGGTACGACCTATTTTAAATCATTGAATTAGATATTTTTTTCTGAACAGTGAAAGAATTTTGATTTTAAGAAATCAAGTTACTTTTTGAATAATGAATATATGTTTATTGTATGTATGTAGGTACAGGATCTGAACGAAGTTAAGAAGCATATTTCTAATTGAAAATATATAGATTTATTTAGGAGTGTATATTTTAACTAAAAAAAGGTTATATAGAAATGGAAATGATGATTGTGTCTCATTTTTATCTTCATTGAAACAGTTAGAAGGAAAGATTGTGAAACTTGTAAATAGACTATGACCTTCACCAACATAAGGTCTTTACAAGGCTTCGTTAAAAGTGGGAAAATAAGATTCAGACACCTCAATCTATTTTACCTTATATTATTCACGTCAAAAATAATAATTGATAAATAACCTTATTCATAATAATGAATTCGTTAATATTTTCGCTAATTGACTTTAGTACAATGAACTATTATTTATTTATTATTTAACAATTAGTGAAACGATAACTTTTGGTCCGTTTCTTTAATATATACAAAATTGAAAATATAATATCCAATAATAATAACATTTATTCAGGGTTGTGAATCCGGAATGAAAGCTCGACCGTTCTGGATTTGCATCCGGTTCTTTTTAAAAACGGTTCTGGGTTCGTTCCTAGCTGGAACAAAACCAGAACCAGAAACTGGTTTCGAAAAGAATGTTTTTGTTTAAAATTCTGAAATAAAAAGTGACCTAAATTTTGGTAAAATTCAATAAATCCGTGGAATTCCATAAGAATCGGTACTAGCATATTTTTAAAGATGCGGAATATGAATTTGGTATTGAAGTAATAAAGGAGTTTTCGAGTCAGTCAACTTCAAAAATTAAAAAGGAACATCTAAATTATCAAAATTTCATTATATTTTTGGAATTCCATGAAAGTCACTACAGAAAGTCGGTTGATCACGCCTTGAAATTCGAATTTTGGGTCAAAATTCATAAATTTGCCAAAGCAACCTAAATTTTGGAAATTGTATGTTATTAGTAAATTTGACTCAAATTTGTAAAATTTTATTAACTTAGTGGTTTTTTATTGATTTCACTACGAGGTGGGTTTTCGAGACACAGAAAATGAATTTGAGGTCAAAATTCAAAAACTCCAAACTTCGTCTCAAGTTTTGAAAAATGTATTAGATTAATAGATTTCCATAATATTCAGGTTGAGGGAGATTTTTGGGACACATGACAGGAATTTGGATTAAAATTGAAAAATTCAATAACGCGACTCAAATTTTGACAATTTACTCAATTAGTGGGTTTTATTAATGAAAGCAAGTACCAGGCTGTCTTTCAAAACACAGAACAGGAATTTAGGGTCCAAAATTCAAAAATTTAAAAACGCGACTTCAATTGTGAAAATTTTATGGAATTATTGGGTTTCTATGAAAGTCTATACGAGGGAATTTTTCAAATCACAGAACACAAATTTTAGGTCAAAATAAAAAGATATAACTGAAATTTGGAAAATACTTCCATTAAAATCTGCACAAGGGGAGTTTTTGATTCACAGAAATCAAAGCGGTTAAAATAAAAATATTGACTTAAAATTTGGAAAATTTGATCAAATTGTTACATTTTCATGAAAGTAAAAAAGGAAGGAGTTTTCGAGTCTGTAAATATGAATTTTGTTTCAAAATTCAAAAACGCATGGTTATCAGGGGCGGCGGAAGTACGGTGGGTGGCACTACCCACTGAAATTGTCTGAAAGACCTTCCCCCTCATCCTGCTCACCCCCGCAGCCAGCAAAACTACCCACTTGGGCTCAACACGTTTCGCCGACCCTGATGCTTAGTTTTCAAAATTGTATTCAACTGGTAGTTAGTTAGTTAGTTTTAGGACGGGTGAGGAGCCCTTGATGAGCCCCTCTGGCGCTCAAGCTATAAAGCCTATTGTGCCATACCCTTACTTATTCACTCTCAGTATTCGACCCCAGACCTCTTGACGAAGCCTAGTATGTCGACCGCTGGTAGCGTTGTAATTTCCTCTGTTCCCATAAAATGGGCCCCGAGGGTCTGTTGCCTGAGCCCAGCTAATGCCGGGCACTGACCTAGTACATGCAGAGATGTTTCATCATCCCTGCCGCATCTCCTGCACTCTGTCGTGGATTTATACCCCATTTTGTGCATATGGTAGTTTAAGTGGTTGTGCCCAGTTAGGATCCGTACCACATCTTTCTTTGGTAAACCCTGGATTTCCCTGGCTCTGTCCATCCTATAAGTATAACCCAGGATGGATGTTACCTGACGGCAAAACTGGATTTGCTTCCAGTTTTCCCGGTTTTTTGTTCGGATCCAGCATTTAATGGCCAAACCGATATAGCAAGAGGCTATTCACAGTATCGGTTCTGGTCCTATATATTCACATGCTGCGCCGCGTTTTGCCAACTGGTCCGCCTTTTCGTTGCCCTTGATACCTATGTGACCCGGGACCCATATGAGAGCCACAATGTTTCTTTCTGCAAGTTGGTTTGATGCCTTTTTGCAATCCAAAACCAGTTCTGATGTTATGTCTGGTTTCCCTATTGCATTTAGTGTCGCTTGGCTGTCGGAACAGATCGTAATCTGTCGGCCAGCAGCGTTTCCTTCTATTAGTGTTTCAGCACAGCGAAGGACGGCCAAGACATCCGCCTGAAAGACAGTAGCATGTCGACCAAGTGGTATTCCTAACCCTTTCCCTCTCTTGTTATCATAAATTCCTGCTCCTCACCCTCCGTCACTTATGGACCAATCTGTATACAAGATTTCCTCTTGGAGGAGCGGGTTACCATTTACTTTACACAGATCCCTGCTTGGGATGCAGACGCGGAAGGCTTTGGTAAAGGTGAAGCGTTTTGTTATTTTATCTTGCCTAATCTGTAGAATCACCAATGCGCTGATCGCGTATGCCGCTCTAGCGATTATCGCAACATGTAGGGGTTCTTCACAGAGCATGAATCCTAACGCCACTGTGGGCATAGTCCTCATTGCTCCAGTCAAACCCCTAAATGCTAGCGTTTGTAATATTCGCAGCCTGTCCTGCATTGTTTTAAGTTTTAGGGCAGCAGAGTAGAGCTATACAAGCATTTTAGGCCCTAGACCCCACGTCAACCCAAAGGCTCTCCTACACATCCAAAAAGTCATGACAAACTTCCTGCATTGGGTCTCGAGGTGCTTTGCCCAGTTCAGCTTGCTATCCAGGATTACTCCCAGATATCTAACCGAATCTGAAAACGTCAGCTCCCCATCACAAAATACAGGAGCGTCAGCTTTTGCAATTTTATAGTTTTTCGTGAAAATGACCAGGTTGGTATTTTCAGGATTTACCGAGAGCTCTGAGCTATAGCACCAGAGCTCTACGATGCGCAGCGCCAAGAATAATAGGTCGCTATGGTTGGGATTTTTGGATGCAGAGGCCTCCGGTGTCCTTTCGGGAGTGGCGACTTTTTTGGAGGTTTGGTACCATTTACCCGGAGTAGGAGGTAGAGGCCCTCCGGGGTAGTAGGTACGAAGTCGTTGAATGGTCCTAACAAGTTCGAGAGTGATGAATCCGTAGAAGAGTCTGGAACGACAGAAGTGGAAGGACGAGAGCGCGACGAGGACGGCAGAACCCCTTTGCCGGGAGTAGACGGTGGAGGCTGACGAGGCTGAGCTGGAATGGAGTCGTGAACCTCGGAAAAATCAATGGGCCCAGAAGCGAGTGTGTTGATGAAGTTAAGGGCGCGTCGAGTCCCGAATCCGGCGCAATCTTATTTTCTAATTTACTAATCAATATTTATTTTATCAATTTGAAAATATTAATACTCTTTTTAAAAATAAAATTAAAACTGGGAAAAGTTGGAATTAATGTCTATTTTCGCATTGTTAAATAATATTGAGATTAATATTTTTATACTAATATCAATATTGAAGAAAACAAAAAATGCATTCATTCCGTGGTTTCTTTTTTTGTTATAAGAAAAGTTTTTGTATCGCAAATAATAATTAGGCGTTAGCTGAAAGGTAAAATTAGATACTTAATTACTAGTTTATAAAATATTAATTCTTACTTTACTCAGCTGGAAACCCTATACAAATAGTAATTATAAACCTATAAACATGACTCTCTCTCTCTCTCTCGATATAAATTATTCGATCATACGTATTAATTTTGGGTATCATTAAAATACTATTTGTCTTCTTTTATATTAAATTACGACAGAGGGAAACGTCTTGCAATCTGTTTTAATTTATGTTTGTTCGAATACGTATACAGCGTTTGAGCTCACTGGCTGGCAAGAGTTGAGAGTCAGAGGAGAGAGGAAGTGAACACTAGAGGAGGACAGGGGACGCGCGCGTGGTTTAAGAAAGAACAGGGACTTTAGCCAGCTGGTGTTCACGCGTCGGCTAACTGCCACTTGCGAAATTTGGGACCGTGGCGAGAGAAGAAAGCGATGGAAAAGGGTGTAAGTCATTCAACAGGTTTAGCAAGCTCGTCGCGTCAGCAACTTGAGACAGTCAATTTGTCACGTAGGCCATCTCTTAATTTTCCGGATGGAAAATTTGATTGATGGCACGTTCGACCGATTGGCGTCTCTCAGCCGTTATCTATCGGACTATGGGTCCGTATCAACTCTTTTGTCAATACTTTGTTAAAAAATAATTATTTCTGATTCTAAATATCACCACTGGGCATATCGAGGAGAGCAGTATTAGCTTCAGCTAATTTGTCCATACTGAGAAAGACGTTTTGGTGGATTTTTTATCTCCTAGTCCCCATGTTAGCATTATCGGCTATCTGCAAAGGTGGTCTTACTGGAACGGCTGGTATGTTCGCTCGAGGATGTTGCTCCTCTTCTTACTGATAAAGTGCTTTATATCCGTTTTCGCGCAAAAAGGATAACTGATCTCTTAAATACTGAGGAATTTTATGAGCGTATCCCGTTTGCATATTGACCCAACGTTCATGTAACCCCTGCAGGAATCACCTTCGCGCCGGTGAACTTCTTTGCCAACAGGTAAGGATGCCCCTCCCGAGTTGGCCCGACCATTTTAAACGACATTCTCGCATTTTTCCGGGACCATCGGCTGATCGTCCCCACGGTTCGGTCCTATTGCCATTCCCAACTGAAGCATGGCCTCCATCCGAGAGAGACCTATTGTGGGTGGCACTTCGCGATACTAGTGACATAGCCGCATAATTCGTTACATTGGGGAGTTAGCTTAATGCAACGTGGCTAACTGCAGGAGCCGGAGCTCTCGAACTATGGGGTCGCCATATGCCTACGCCTATTATTATTATTATTATTATTATTATTTTTGTAAACATGTTCTCGGGTAAACCTCTTTTTTTCATAGCCGCGGGCTAAGACAAGTGACTGATCAGATGAGGATGTTATAAGTTATTTTAATACGATGTTTGAAATCATTGGCGATGATGTTGTAGGTACAAAATTAGTAGCATGGTGTAGTTTGGGTTCGTATTTTACTGCTGTTATCCTTACATAGCGGCTGCAAGCGTAGGAGGTGGCAATAGTCAAAATTTCTTTCGGGTTAAGTACTTACAATAATTTTAAACTTAAAAACTCTTCCATGTGCTTAACTCATTGAGTTTAATTAAGCGTATTTTCATGCTACATGTTTCTCTAAATGTACATATTATCACCTCATTTGAATATTTTGTCGAAATTTACAAGCAAACATTGTTTTTTCATGCTAATTTGTCGAAAAATATGTGTGACATTCATACAAACATCAAAGTCATTCTTAAATTCACTGGGAAGTAAAATTAAAAATTACCACTGAGTTTTAAAAATATCGAGAGGAAATTTTGACAGGCAAAAAATATCTCGAATTTGTCATCTTGTCTAATATTTATTCCGAACTCGTGAACAGTTTTGTCATGTCAGCAGAAGTAAGAGCGCAAATGTTTTTATGGTTGCGTATTTCCTTCTTTTCTCAGGTTCCCTCTATGGGTATATAAAAGGTTCTGACAAAATAGGTAGTCAGTTGTTGAGAAAGAAAATCGTTTCGCTCTGTTTACGAAGTAATTATCACTTTTACGAACGAAGGAAGCAATCAATCAACAATGAGGTTCATAATTCCTCTGTTATCGCTAGTCACTATTTGTGAGTATAAATCATATGCATTCAAAATTATTGGTAAAAAAAATCTGCTTTATACTTATCTGTTTTTATACTTATCATAGTAGGGTGGGCAACAAAAACGAAATTTTAAAAAATTGAAAGTGAATTGTGCTGAAACGTTGGTGTTGCCCGCATTATGCCCGTTAGAAGCACATATTGGTTATTTTATCACTTAGGTCTTCATTTTTTTTATTAACAGGTTTTTCTCGCACTGTTTCGGGACCTGAAAAATTGATACCTCTGATACCAACCCCTATTTACGATGTTCTTGTAAAACAGTACAAATCAGTTTGCCACGTAAAAGGTCGTGATAATGAGATTATAAAATTAACTAGAGCTTACTACCACCTGGTCGACGTAATCGCCCCTGTATTGACTAAGCGTCAAGACAGAACTGAAAAGGAGGGTGACGAAATTACAAATTCGATGTGCGTACCTGATAAAAAATTGAATTCGCTATCTAACGCTGTAGTAAACAAGAACTGCGATTTGAAAGCAGAACAATCCACAATTGTCAAAGATCTTGTTAAACGGATTTGTAACTCGCTTTTCAAAGGTAAGTTTTCTGAAAATTGAATCTGTATCTGTAAAACCAGAACTGAATATTTTAATTTCTAAAGCTCACAATTTCTTTTCATTAGTGAATTTTTTAAAAACAATTCTATCCCTTTCTAGACTACACAGGAGAGAAATGGATCTAGTTATTCAATGAGGAAGAAACTTGAGGGCGCAATTTCAAAAAGCATATTGCTTTAAAGATTATCCTTTTAAAAACGAAATGAGGCGCCCAAGAAACATTTTATACCTTTATTTTGCACAATATTTTTAGAAAATAAAAACTTTTGGAAGTTTGAAGTGAGAGATTAATAATTCTTTCTATTTTTAGAGCTTAAGTCCTTTGCGATTTAACTTACAAAATGTATCTAGAATAATTTTGAACTTTAATGTTTTTAGTTCTGAAAGTAAAAATGTGAATAATGTCAGAATAATAAAGGTTTAGAATTGTGTGTGTGCGTTTTATTGAAAAATTCCCATAATGAGGGGAGGGTTTGTGCTCAGGTTTGTTTGGTTTGGGTGCGTGTTTCACTGAACGTTCAAACAAGGAGAAAGCTATTGTTGAGACTCATAGTTTCTGTTTTAATAGTGAAAAATGTTGTTAAAAATAAAAGATTTCATTTTCCCGCTAAACTATGCAGGATACCATAAAATTTTAACGAGAAAAATTATTTGCAAGTACTTTGCAAGTAAGTGTTCAAATAAATACAAAAAAGTTAATTGTTTGTAAGTTAACAAAATTTTGCAAAATGTGCGATGCGATGTGAAACCTCGCAATTTTCTAGTATTACTCTAAGAGGAGATAGTTATGAACAATAATAAATTGTTTAAAGTATTATTTTTTCAGCTTGCATTACTTATTATCTCAATAAGTAAAAAGTGGATGAAACTTTAAAATTTCAGAAAAAAAAACGAAACAAACAATAATAATTGGTTTGAACAAATACGTTTGTTAAATCCTGATAATGATTACCTGACTCGAAGCGAGAAGTGGACAATCAGTTTAAAATTTTAGAAAAAAATGCGACTTTCTAACTCTATTCTAAGAAAAAAAAACTAAAAACAATAATGAATTGTTGACAAAATTTATGTAAACATCTAATTATCAATATAAAGTAGTCTTTCATGATGGTATAGCTGATTTTTATTTTTTTATTTTGACGATTTGTCTAATGAGTTACGAAAATGTTCGTCTTTTTTCACTGTTGAAATAGGTGAAGGATAATAAACAGAGATTCCGAAATTGAAATAAACTGTGTTTATCACTGCTCAACATTCTTGCAAACAATGACTAGTAGATTAATTATGTTATGAAGGGAAGATAATTTAGAAATTGAGTTACATCCTTTAAAAAAGGACACTGTCTTTAAATAAGCGAGTTTCAATTTTTGTAATTCTCAAAAACTTGTTTTTGCTAGTTGCCTCATATTTTTTAGATTAGAAGCACAAAATAAAGTTTTGTACCCATGAACTTGATATATTCACAGTCTTTTATATATAGCATGTTTGGGGGTAGTTTAAAATTCCCTAAACATTCAAGCAAGAAAACCGAGATTTACAATAAAACAAAACCACGTTTTATTAAACTATTGGGATGAAAAAGTACTTTAAAATAAGTACAGGTTGGGTCCTAAACCAGAAAAAGTGTTGGTATTTATTTCACAGGTTGTTTTAACATACATGAAATATTCAAACATGGAAATCAAAACTTCCTTACAAATAAAATAATGGAAAATTTTTACATTATATTATTAAGACTGGGAATTACTTTAAAATAATTGTGGAAAAAAATTCACTAGCAGGAAAGGTCGCTTAAATTTTTCTATGTGTTGTTTGAACATACATTCAATATTTAAGCGTGCAAATCGACATTTACTAACAAAATAAATTACGGGCGATTTTTGATTATATTATTGTGATCGGACATCAATTCACAATAAAACTAGGAAACATACCCTAGCAGAGAAAGTCGTTTGATTTATTTTGAAGGTTGATTTGACATCTCTAAACATTGAAGCAAGGTAATCGACATTTCCTAACAACTAAAATCACAGGCGATTTTTTGATCATACTATTTGTGACGGATATCAATTTACACTAAACGTTCGAAACATATTCTGGCAGGGAAAGTAGACCGACTTATTTGAAGGTTGCTTTAACATACATTAATGATTCGAAATGATTTTTAGCCTTAATAGTATAATGAAAAATCTCCCATGATTTTCGCTGTTATGATGATTCCCACAATTATTTTTAAATCATTTCCAGCCAACAGATACAATCGTTTCAACGACTTTTCCTGCTGGAGGAATTGGTCAAAAATTCTTGTAAAGTTATTTTTAACCTCAATACTATAATCAAAAAGTCTCCCGTGATTTTCTGTATTAGGAAATGTCGGCGTACTTGCCTGATGTATATTTAACATAAAATTCACTGGTAAGTAAAATTAGAAATTACCACTGAGTTTTAAAAATACCAAGAGGAAATTTTTGCCTTCTTAAAACTTTTTTCGATTGTTCTCGAGAAGCGTACTTGCAATAAAATAAATTTATTCAACAAAAAAACCATTCAAATCTAATGCAATCCCATGATGGACATTGAAATCTTATGAAATCTTTTGAAATCCTTTGAAAATATTGTTAAATTCCTCAAGAAATTTTTAATTCCCTGAAATCTGATAAAATCGAGGGGAATACTACTCAAATCACGTGTATACATTCTCTTACGAAAAAATATAACAGGAAATTCAGTATAGTTCTATAAAGATTTTCCGTTAATGAATTTTTAAAAATTTTTTTCACGATTCTAGAAAATTGTTAAAAGGCAATAAATATAGAAATAAATCGGTTCTCGAAAGATTTAAAATCATTTTCATGGATTGCAAAGAATATCATAAGATTTCGAAACATTCAGAGGATTGTAGATGATTTAAAAAATTTCCTGGAATTTAAAGTGATTCCAAAGGATTTCAAGGGATTCCAAAAATTTAATGGGATTTCAATGAGTTTTGCAGGATATCCAAACACTTGAAGGTATTTCTAGAGAACTTTGAAAAATAAATCAAATGAAATTTCAAGGGATTCTTAAAGATTTTAAAGAGTGTAGGAGATTGCAAGGTATTTCAAGTAATTTTTCAAGATTTAATGATTTTTTGAATCTGTAAGGATTTCAAGGGATTTTAAAGATTTCCAGGCATTGAAGCATTTTTTAAAGAGAAATCAGGTTTATAGAGAACTTTCATGAATAAGTTCAATTAATTTATTTTCAAGGCATTTCAAATGATTTTGAATTATTTTAATGGATGTTTACGATTTTCGAAGGAAAGATTTCAAGGGATTTTAAGGGGTTTCCAAAACATTGTAGAAAATAACTTAAATTAGATTTGTCAAGAGATAGAAATTTTTAGAAAAATTTGGAAAATAATTGAAATGAAATGAAATTTTAAGAGATTCCTAGTGATTTCAAATATTTCTATAAGGGATTATACATTATATGTATACATTTATGTATACAAGGGACAAAGAGAAACAGAAACGGAGAAAGAGATTAGGTAAAAAAGCTTGGATATTTACCTGTAAATTTGTCTGGTTCAGATTTTGAAAGAGTCTCTGCGCTAGACAGTTGTTGACTTAGGTGTCTATCTAGATGACCTAGACCTCAGCATTCATAGATAGTATACTGGATTTGTAGCAGGTAGGATGGCTTTCGTTCAATGACCCGATTTTAGAATTTAAAGATTCGACGTATTCCTGAATTCGTATGAGGAATTTGAACTTCAAACTTCCGATTTTAAATAGATTTAGTAATACTGGAAGGACTCACGGTTAAGTTACTGTTTGCTGATAATTATATGTTCAAAGACATTGTTGAAACCATTTATTATAGTTCATAGTTTATTCAGTCAGAGCGAGGCAATACATTATTTACGTTAACGAAGGAAGGATTTCGTAACATATTAAGACGTTAATTTGAGTCTAAACAGAATCTTAAATGAAAATATTTTCGAATATCGTAAACAAATTTTTATGAAAAAAATTGCTGAACAAAAAATTGTTCAAGACAATTTTTGAAAAAATGTTGTAAAAAAAATTATTTAAAAAAATGTTATAAAAAAAGTGTTTGAAAACAAAATTTGTTGAAAGAAAATTGTGTAAACAAAGTTTTAACGCTTCAGCCCTTTTGCTGTGCCAAATGTTGGGGCTTATGGACTTTTGTACTACGGACGAAAACGGCTACGAAACCCTAAAAACAAAAATTCAATCATTAAAAGATTTTTTTCAAGTTAAATCTAAATTTATTTAAAGAAGATACCAAAACCAGTGCTTAAAGTTAATTATGCCAGTCTCTAAAGTACCTCATGTCGAAAGTGCGCTTGCGCAGCTTTTTTACCAGTGCCTGAAGTAAGTCGTCTTCAAACTGCGCATGCGCGAAAATTGTTTCGCACACAGTCTGCTCAAATTATGTCCTTTAGGTGGTAACTTTTGAGGTGGGTGTTCCAAAAATAATTGTTCAAACAGATTATTATTATTTTTAATTATACACTCTTTGAATAATGCTAAAAAGTTGCTGTCATTTTTTTGATTTTTCACTTTTTCTCCAGTTCATAATTAGAGTGAGATAATGATTATTGTAAGTTAACGAACATAATTGATTCAACTATTTATTATTACTTTTAATAATATTCTCTTTGAATAATGGGGTATACTTCCGAAAAGGTATATCTCGTCAAATCACATATTTTTACATTTATACTTTTTTTTTAATTAATATTGTTCGAAATAAATAACAAAAATGAATTTACCGATTTTTTTTACAAAAAAAATTACCGCCACTAGGATGCATGGTGGTTTGAAATGCCCAAAATTAGGACGCGTGGTTTTTTGGCAGTTGGAAAATAGGATCGGCGTGAGTGGAGGTGAGACACCCTCTCCTTCCACTCACACAGAACCCCTTTTCCAATAACAAAAAAAAAAAATCTGAAAATTTATTTTTGTAATTTTTCTATAAACAAATTAATTTAGAAAAAAAGTATCAATATAAAAAAATTGTGTTTTGACGAGATGTACGACTTTTGTACAGAACGTTTTTTCCAAAATTATTATTTTTCGAGATTTCGGAGAAAAAAAACTAATTTTAAAACAAAATCAAATTTATTAATAACTTGATTTACATTGATATGCGCCAAAAATCCTTTTAGTGCGTTCAGCTAGGGTCTAAAAGTAACCCCTAGATCAAGTATCAAGGCAATATTCTTGGGTGACCTTTTCGGAAGTATAGCCGATTAATGTTAGAAATTTACGTATTTTTCTGAAATTTTTAATTTTTGTCCAGTTTTCACTTAGCGAGGTAATATTTACATAGCCACACACAAAATTTTGATTTGCTAGCCTGGGGGTCAGACCATGTTTACTCTATGTTTTTGGAGTCGCTGAAACCGAATCCGAAGTCCATTTCACCCCATCACGTCATGTTTTTAACATAACTTCAAAAAGTCTTCACAGCCACACAAAAATGCAAAATAATTCTGGCCTGAGCGTCAGGTCATTTCTACTATGTTTTTGATGTCCCTAAAAGCCTAAAACCAAATCCGAAGTCAATTTCGGGTGACCAAAGGTAACAAAACATGTTTCTTGTAATTTGCCTTGAATCCTTCAGCAGCATCTACCACTCTACCGGAAATCTAGACGATTTCTAGATGAGATTGCCTAGGAGCACATCATTTACAATTGACCCCTTTCTAGATGATACTAGACGAATGCTAGACTCAAAAGGGTCGCAGGTAAAACTTACTAGACGGCGCTAGATGAACTCTAGACGAACCCTTGACAAGGCGACCGTCATAAAATTGCCGTAGACGTTCGCTTGTCAAGCTAAGTCTAGAAAAGATCAAGAAATAATCTAGATTTCCGATAGGGCAAAAGCGTAAGTATTGTATCATGATTACCTGGAGGTTGATGTATGAAAGCTAAATACAATACACGAGAAGTTTTGTAGTCGTAGTCACGCACCCGTCAGCTTCTGCAGGAATCCGTTACGTCCAACTACTTCTACAATTTTAAAGAATTTACCACACATCCACAAAAGATCTGCAGTTGATAGCAATTTAGATTCTCTCTCTAACGACTCTTCCATTCTCACACTATGCATCTCTCATCCCTTCAATCCGCTACTGTCTATTTTGTCAAACGTTTGGATGGGTGCTTTATCTAGAAGTGATATCTGTTCAGCTGTTAGAGGACAGGTCAATTTCGCAATTGATTAAAAAGGACATATGGCAGTGAAAGGTATGACACACTGTATGCTTCCCATAATATGAATTGTATTAAAACCATCCATAGAAAGTAGATTGAAATCTGTATTGTCACCACCATTTTGAATAAGCCCACCCTCAAGAATTAGTGGTTTCTCTGCTATTCGTGAAGAAGCCTCGAACATTGTAACCTCATGGTATGAAGAGCAGAATCCTAAGCGTAAACAACCATCTATATAAGCGTTTTCGATTGGAATTTTTTATATAGATATACTCCAACACCCAGGTAAATCGACGACATAAAAGATCGTAGCCTGGTAGCCGCTTCTAGGGCATGATCTGTTGCAATAATTTGTTGTTCTTTTTTTGTAAATCTCGATTTCTGCATTTACCTATAACATCAGTGAGATATTGGTATAAATACTCAGACACATCTTCATTTGCATCTGTCATGAAACCGTTACAAGAAGGATAAAATTTAGTATTCCGAGATTTTTTTTGTTTCTGCTCACGAGTAATTGAAGCTGCTAGTTTCATGATTCTACGTTTTGCTTCGACTGCATCAAAAGCCTGGTGTTCTTCGAAATATTTTCTCAATTTTTCGTATTCCACAATAGTAAATAAAATTAAAGTTTCCTTCCCACGCCCTGATATTACTTTTATGACATCGCCGTATTATTCTTTAAGTTTCGTTATATTCGGTTTATCGCTAGGAAGATCACGGCCAGTTACCACGCTTCTCAGATAATTACATGAAAGAGTAGTAAGGAGTGATATCTCCCATGGGTGAAGGTAGACGAAAGTGGAACTGGAAATATCCTAAAGTTACTATCTGCGTCTGTTATTAGTGCAGTATGGCGCGCAGCCGTGATTTCAGTATTTCATGGCTGCGCGTGTGACTGCACTATTGTCGTTCTCTCTCATAATTTTTGGAGGATTTCAAGACCAATTCTTTTTTACGGACATACTACTCCTTACTATTCCTTCATGGATAATTACATACTTAGAGAAACATCATCATCTACAGGTCTTTCTCTTTTCATGTTGTCTTCGCAAGGCTTATTACTAAAGAATATTGAAAAACCATTCCCTTTGGTATATTGCCTTTTCGAGACAATAAGTCAGATACATTACTTAAACTTTTGTGGACTTTCTGTGCCCATTTCTCATTCCTCTCTTTAGTTTGATCCAACATATTCTTTAGCACATGATGATTTTTTACGAAGGAATATTTTATTCGATTTTCCTGCGATGTCTTCTTTTACTCTTAGAAGAACTCATCGCCTATGTCCTCAAACCAAAATTCGGGTTAAGTATTTAGAATAATTTTAAATTTAAAAATTCTTCCATATGCTTAATTCATTGAGTTCAACTAAGCGTATTTTCATGCTGCATGTTTCTCTGAAGTACATATTTTCACCTCATTTAAAGAGTGTGTCGAAATTTAGAAGCAACCATTGTTTTTCCATTCTAATTTGTCGAGAAATATGTGTGACATCCATGCAAAACTCAAGGTCATGATTTTGACAGGAAAAAAATATCTCGAATTTGTCACCTTGTCTAATATTTATTCAGAACTCGTGAACAGCTTTGTCGTGTCAACAGGAATAAAAGCGCAAATGTTTTTATGGTTGTGTATTTATGGATTTCCTCCTTCCCTCAGGTTTCCTCTATGGGTATATAAACGGTTCTGATAAAATAGGGAGTCAGTTGTTGGGAAAGAAAATCGTTTCGCTCTATCTACGAAGTAATTATCGCTTTTACGAACGAAGGAAGCCATCAATCAACAATGAAGTTCTTAATCCCTCTATGATCGCTAATCCCTATTTGTGAGTATAAATCATATACGTTCAAAATTATTGTTGAAAAAATCTGCGTAGCCCACAATATGCCAGTTAGGAGCCCATATTGGTTTTCTTATCACTCATGTCTTCATTTTTTTATCAACAGGTTTTTCTCGCAATGTTTCGGGACCTGAAAAATTGTTACCTCTGATACCAACACCTATTTACGATGTTCTTGTAAAACAGTACAAATCAGTTTGCCACGTAAAAGGTCGTGATAATGAGATTATAAAATTAACTAAAGCTTACTACGACCTGGTCGAAGTAATCGCCCCTGTATCTAATAAGCATAACTTCAAAAATGACCATGAGAGTGACAAGTTTACAAATTCGATGTGCCTACCTGATAAGAAAGTGAATTAATTATCGAAAGATGTAGTAAAGAAGAACTGCGATTCGAAAGCAGACCAATCCAAAATTGTAAAAGATCTTGTAAAACGGATTTGTAACTCGTTTTTCAAAGGTGAGTTTTC
>CAKNWW010345747.1:1983-18964 GCA_932074435.1 Andricus kollari
CCAATTGAGGCACGTTGGTGTCTTGCTGGTTGTTCTGTTTTACACTCTGCTCACGGTAGAACCTTCTTTCATCTGCCTGAAAGGTTCGATTTTGTTGCCTTGTTGCACTACTAAAACGCAGATCATTTGTGATGTTCATCTTGGGCAGATAATGCCTTTGTGTTGGTTCTACATGTCTGAACTCTAGTAAAGCATGACCAAAATTCCTTTGAAGGTGCTGTAGGTTTTCTGCGATTTCGCTGTTCAGATCATCGTTGTTAATGTCCGGATGTAGTTCTAGTGGACCCGGTACTTGATGTTCATTATCCCTTATAGCACCTATGCCTTCAGCTTCAATCATTTCTTCATTGTTCACATCTTCCAAGGGAAGTTCATCAATAGGGAGCTGCTGATCCACTTCCATTTCGATGGCAGCTATTTCAACAGCCGAAAGCAATCTATTTACAGATATTGAGCGTTTTTGAAATGCTAGATTCTGCTCTTTTATTCTTATGGCTAGTTCTGGGTACTTGAGTAAGAAGAGTCGATGATGTTCTCTTCTTACACTTTTCCCACTTTTCTTTGCCAAAAAATAAAAGCACATTACATCGCTGTTCATATGGTATGTCCACTGTAATCGCCTTCTTGGTTGTTGAACCTCTGCTTCTGGCTCTGGTTGTATTGGGCCATCTACCTCTGGAGGATGTGGTGGCGCTGGATCATCACCAGGTCGAGGAAGAACATCAATTGCCGTTGCTTGTTCGTGTTGTGCGGCTTTCTCTAACTGATGTTTATTGTCGTCGTTTTCTCACGCCAAATTGACCTGTTCTTTAATCTCTATTGTTCGATCTTCTGAGATGTGTAGATTTGTCCTGATGTCCTGCACCTTAGCGATAAGATCTCTTAGAGCAACTTTCTCTATTTGAGGATACTTTGCAGCAAATTTCGTTCTAAAATTGTATCCTTTATCGCGCAGTGTTTCAAACTTCGCACTTTCATAATAGAGACGCACCAATCCTTCATTCATTGTGGTATCCCACTTGATGCTCTCCCACGGTATTTCTGTTGAGGTGGTTGGCTGCAAATAGCTAACGCTAACCAAAGCATCCTCACCAGGCACAGTTGATGTTCCACTGCTTACCGTTCGTCGCAGATGTTCTTGCTGGCCAGATGTTTGATTGGTGATATCTGCCTGACCATCTCGCAGCTCACCATCACCACCGTCCTGCATGCTGTGGCCCCCAGCGGTGGCTCCAGGGGCGCTCCGGCGATCCTCGGGAAGCGACAAGCGTTTCAATATCTTTAGTAAACTCTCCATGATAATTATGGGTTTTGGTGTTCCTCTTTGTCACTTTCCTCTTCGTTCTCTGTCTGTCTGGCATGGGAAACCCTGTCAGTAGCAATGCTACAGGCAACATAGCCGTCAAATTCATGAGAGGAAAGATCAAGCCCTACCGCGACGGCAACGCGAGAACACCTTCGGTAGGGGTTTTTACACTATTTTTTAGTCAAACTTGTTCTCGGGTTAAGAAGAACCCGGTTTTCCATCATAGCCACGGACTAAGTCAAGTGACTGATAAGATGATGATATAATTATTTTATTTAATACGATGTATGAACCCATTTGCGATGATCTTGTAGGTACAAAATTAGGAGCATGGTGTAGTTTGCAGTTCGTCTTCTACCACTGTTATGCTTACACAGCGGCCGTGAATGTTGGAGGTGACGACAGTCGCCTCTGAATGCTTTCTTAGAGCTCCCATGTATCACTTTATAGGTTTTTAGTCGCTTGCTTCCTGATGGTCCAGAAAGTTTCTTACAATGCGACATGTGTTTAGTAAAACTGCCTTCTGAGCTGCTGCCAGTACCCTACTGACTCCTAAAAGTTCAAGATGTTCAGTGCATCTTGCGTGCACATTGCCTGTAGCCGAAATCACAATAGGATGAATAGATGCATGTTTCACATTCCTCCATATTGTCTTTACTTCATGTCTTAACTCGCTATACTTGTGGATCTTGGTTGTGTAGGTTGCCCACAAGTTTCGGTTAAGTGGACAAGTAGTGTCGATGATGTAGACTCTTCCACCTTTTTTTTCTCGCATGAGGATGTCCGGCCAATTGGCTCTGATGTAATGATCCGTCTGGATAGTAGCATCCCAATATAAGATGCAATCTTCGTTTTCTAAAACGGGCATTGGGATGTATCTATAGAAAGGCATCCATTCTGTTAAGAATCGTAGGTTTAGGGCAAGCTGTTGATGTATAATTCCCGCCATATAATTATGCCTGTGCGTATATTCTCTTTGAGCCATTACGCGACAACCCTCAATGATATGCTCGATGGATTCGTTGGTATCTCCACATAATCGGCACCGGTCAACCACGTTTTGATGTAGCACGTGTTTTTGATAATTTCTGGTGCTGACAACCCTGTCCTGTATCGCAATAACGAATCCTTTCGTTTCTGGATACAGGACGCCCTTTCTCAGCCAAATATTATTATACCATTAAGCCATTTCCCTTTCGGGGTAGGCGTGAATTGCTCGGTTGCAGTGTGCGGATGGGTATATAGGTATAGGGTAGATAGGTATATAAGGGTAAGGTATAGATATTTTAGATTGATCTAGAATTCTCGTGTTATGTATTTAAATGACACGTTCGTTCCGCAACATTGCTCCGACCCAGGTTGCTGATCAATCTCTCTAGCGATCACCCCACGTGAAGAGCCTCACAAAGTTGTTATGTGTGGTTCCCCACTTGGGCCCATTTGCATCCAAGGTCATTTTTTGCAGGCGTCATTCAGTCGACTCACATTCTTTTTATAAACTATTTGTCTCCCACACTTTTCTGTCCTGACATACTATTCTAGCTTCTTTCACGTCCATGCATTGTTTCATGCAAGCTCTCGTGCTTCTATGGCTTCTTATGTCTCTTCGGATTAATATCTCATTCACAGATTCCAACCATTCTTTCGGCGGTCTACCTCTGGACATTCTGCCATTCGACTTTACCTTTATACACCTGTTTGGTCAGTCGTTCTTCTTACATTCTTTCAACATGTCGGAACCACCTTAACTGATTTTTTTCCCATATATCGACTTGTGTCTCTCCTGTAACACATTCTTTGAGGAGTATTTTGTTTCGGACTTTGTCCACCAGTGTTTTCCCGCAAATTGTGCGCAGAGGTTTCATGCCAATCGCGTTAGTTTTACTCTTGTCCTTTTCTTAACATGTCCATGTCTCGCTACCGTATAGTACAATCGGTACAATCATATAATTATATATGGTCATTTAATATTTTTGTGATTTGTTTTTATCTCTGAGAATGGACTCTGCTCTACCGATAACCTTCTTACCCTTAGATACTTATCCACAAATATGATAAATAGCCATGAGGACATAACACATCCTTGTTTCACGCCTTACACAATATCGAAACAGTCACTCAGTTTCCCATTTACCCTTACACTCGATATGCCACCTGCATTTATTGTTTTTATTTCTTGTAGGAGTCATCCATGGACACCGTACTCTTTAAGGACTTCCCAAAGTTTACTTCTATTTACCTTGTCAAATGCTTTTTCTAGGTCAACAAATGCACAAAAAACTTTCTTTCCTACTCTTAAGCTTTTTTCGCTGATCTGTCTTAAGCTGAATATCTGATCTGTACATGATTTTCTTGGCATAAATCCACTTTGGAATTCCCATATCTTTTCTTCTGTAATTTCCGTTACCCTACGAATAAGTATTTTTGAGTATATTTTACTCATGATACTTAGTAAGCTGATACCTCTGTAATTACTTCCGTTGTTTTTATCTCCCTTTCTTTTGTATATGGGTACAATAATCGCGTTTCTCAAATCGTCTGGAACTTGTCCCGTCTCGATACATAAATTTATCAATTTGCCCAACCTGTGAGGTAAGTACTCGCCACCGTATTTAAGCATTTCAGCGCTGATACTTTTTGAAAGTAAAATCGATTCAACCGAGTGAATGTTTTCTTGAGGTGGAATAGGCTCACAGCCTATCGCTGACTTTGATTCCTTTCCTCAGTTACGATCGATGTAGGATGACAAATAAGTTGAATAAAGAAATATTTTGGTTCCTCAGAACCTATCCATGGAGTCGTGGCATCGCAAACGTATTGCTTTTGGAGCTTATAGCTCAGATTTATCTAAATCGAGTGTGTGCATTTACTATGATAATTTGAATATTGATGAAGTGAAATATTATAAACATTGAGATCCCATGAGGACTTTTTCTCAAATAATAGAATTTTAGGAAACAAGTTTTATGTGTTTGAATAAAAAAGGATGTTACCTTCTAGGCAGATCCTTGAGGTACGAAGCCTAAGTCGAATTATTTCAGTGTTTTTAAAGATTTATAAAAAAAAACTTTATTTAGAAACTTGAAACTCGGTTATAAGCGCAATAACCGAATCCTGCTAGTATAGGTGTATAATCGCTTGCTAAAGAACATTTACGTTATTGAATAAGTTCTTTATCTGGATTTAGTACAAAGATGAGAATACTAGATAGAAAGATGATAGATTATGATATAGACAAGCACAATTAAGTTAAATTGGATGATTTTATAGAAAAGAGCAGATTTTCTCTGAATAAATAGAGACTTTTACTAAATATGGGAACTTTATTCCTTCTCCCGCAAAATCTCCCCTTTTTACATTCATAATATTTTTAATAAAAATTGAATTTGAATTACTAGATTTAAATAAAATTAGTCGATCTCAACTAGGTACTAGGGTCTCAGTACTCATCAATATTTGATGTGCCCAACACAAAATGATGCAATTTTTAATATTTTCTTCTAAAATAGTTTAATTGTCAAGATTTTAAATTACAATATACTTAGTTTTTTTACATTAACAATTGTAAATTCTTCAATTTTGAACAGTGACGATGACATCTTTGATTTCTCTTCTCCAGATTCTTATCATCTCTTACATGTGGATGAGTCTCAAAGAAGATAAAAACTATGTACAAATATTGAGCTTCTAAGCTGCAAATGTAAATGATGAGGACGATTAAATATTATGTAAGTGATGAGTATTCATGCAAAATATTTAATATAAATTTTTGGAAAGTCAAAAGGCCGAGATACATACTTAAACTTCGAAAAAACCTGTTCACTTTGAAGGTATATATTTCTTCACTCGTTCATTAAAAGAATTGCATCGTAGCGGGAGTCGACGCGAAATTGCCTAATCTTTCAAATCATCCTTATTACAAAGTCGCTGATTCAGTTTTGACGAACGTGAGACATACTTTTTTGTGTTTGAAACTTTGTGTAGAAAATCTGGCTACAAAACTGAAACTTTTAGATGCCTTGCGAATGTGAAAAATTAAATATTTATTTTCGTTCCTCCGCTCCATTCTGTAATTTCTAGTTAAAAGCACCTCACAGTGAGGAAACAAGGAGTTTTTTGGAACAAAACTCAGCCGACTGTACGAATCTCAACGGATCGGAGCTTTTTTTTTTAATAATCATGAGGGATCGCACTTCAGTTGAGACCTGCATCTTTTTCAGTATGCTTAAAAGCTGCATGTAAATTGAAACTACAGACGCAATTCTTGTATTTGTTTAATTGTTATAAACAAATTAATGATTATCATTGGCATGTGCTGCATTTTCTGAAATTGAATGCATTACGCATACAGAATTTATTAATAAAATGTGTAAGATTAATGTTAAATAGCAATAAAGCACCAATCAACAATAAGAATGAAGATGTCAAAGAAGTTTTATGAGGAAATTCACTTATGCAGATTTTGTATGCATAATTAAAATATCCTGTAATCATATATATGAAAAGGCCGTTTGCAGTGTATCAATCTTACCACTAAATACAATAACTTTCAGTTTAAAAAACTATCGTATTAATCCAGGCATCTGGTATTTTTTCACCGTATTAAAAAGGTAAAGCGCGTTTTTTTCTAAAACGGTTTATTGAGGGGTCTTGAAGAAAATTCCAAATTTTCTAGAAATGACTACGAAGCGTCCCGGAAATATTTTTGAAAAAAGTTCCAAAAATCGTGTTTGCGTACTGAACCGCCCAATTGCATTTTAAAGCATAATTTTCGACAGAAAAATTAAGCTAGAGAAAATTCTGAGAAAGCTAAAAAAAGAAGAAGCTTCCTTCACTAATAGGCTCCGAGTTTTGACTCTTCAAAGAACCCCGATTTAAAAAAAGGGGCTAAAAAAACAATTCTGAAGTTTGTACCTGTACTTTGGAATCTGTCCATTTTACGAAAAAATATTCTAGATTTTAATTGAAGCAGACGCAATTTCGAGTAATTCTAAAAAAACAATGACCTGACCCCAATGGGTCATAAGTTATGGCCTCCCAAAGTTGAGCACCTTTGACTTATTCTTTAGGGCAAAGTACACGTGTTCGGTTTTTTTCGAAATATTTCGTTTATGGTTAAAGCTATGGTAATGATGCCAGAGAAAGAGTTGTAGTGAAGGACATTGTGCGTGAATCTAAAAAAAAAATCTTTTGACCTTCATAGGTCAAGAGTTATCCCAGCGGACACGTTCTGTAAATGTTACGTAACAAAAAGTCACATTTATACATAACATTATTACAATCATGTAGCATAACAATTACAGAACATAAAAGTCACACTGTTCTGTAACGATGTTACTGAAAGGATACATAACAGTTCTGGAATTCCGTAATGTAACTGGTATATCACATAGTGATAGAATTGCTACGTCACTAGCATGTCACACGTGTTAAAGAAATTAAACATGAAGGCCACACTGTTCTGTAACGATGTTACAGAACATAAGATGAGCAGGTAAAATATTTTTGAAAAAGGTCAAGGTGATTCTTAAAGTAACTTTTAACAAGGAATCTAGTGGTGACCTTGAATTTGACCTTCAGCTTGACCTTCAAGGTTATTTCAACGTCAACTTTATTTTTTTAAGTGGGAACCCCTATTTTTGATAACGGAAATCGAACGAGCGGGAAATTTTACGTCCAAACATGTACTCAGGTCGTGTGTCAAAGATGACCTTGAACTTCAGCTGAAGGTTATTAGGCTTGACCCAGGTATGGGGCGCGTCCAATCTGTACTGCTTCAGCTCAGGTGTTTACGAAAAAGGCTTATGTCATTCTTGGTGTAACTTTTAATGAGGAATCCTGTGGTGACTTTTAATTTGACCTTCAAATTGACCTTCAAGGTCAAAAAACAAACATTTTCAAGTACAAAAATGTAAAAAAATAAAAATAATAAAATTAAAAATGTATTTATTCATTATTTTATCAAATTTTTTGTGAAGAAAGTTAAAACTATACTTTGATCGACTTTTTTATTATTCGTGGGTTTTATGCTAGCACAACTAATATTCAATACGCACATTTTTTTCTTAATTTTTTTAATTTGATTTTTTTCAATTTTTTCAATTCTTTTACTTAAAAAATGTTGTTTTTGATCTTGGAGGTCAATTTAAAGGTCCAATTAAAGGTCACCACAGGATTCCTCGTTAAAAGTTACTCCAAGAATGATCTCGACGTTTTTCGTAAACACCTGAGCCTTGACCTTGACCTGATTTATGTTTGGACGAAAACTTTTCTGCTCTTTCGATTGCCGTTGTCAAAAATAGGGGTTCCCAATTGAAAAAAAAACAAAGTTGACCTTAAAATAACCGTGAAGTTCATGGTCAAATTCAAGGTCACCACTGGATTCCTTGTTAAAAGTTACTTCAAGAATGACCTTGACCTTTTTGAAAAATATTTTACCTGCAAAATTATTTAGGTGTTTCGTTACTTTTTGGACACCCTGTATAAGAAAACTGTAAATAAATATGAAAACGAGAACCTTTTTTATGACTTAGATGTTTTAAAAATCTTTTTGCAGGACTATAGTTGTATATATTAGTATGGAGAATGTGACAAACTTTAATAAAAGTAACGCAGTTTAATACGAAAAGTAGTTTTGGAAATATTTATACCTTTATGTGAATCTGCTATAATATATGGAAACGGAAATATTATTAGGACTTCATTTTTTTACCGGAAATTTTCTACATTTCTAATAGAATGTTCCAAACCCAATAATATATATAATCATATATTAAAATTGTAAGGTTTAAAATTATTGAAACATCTCTAATCTATCAATTAAATTATTATCAATAGTTTCAAAATTTAATAATTTTAGTTGAAAATTTTTATTTCTCGATTCTATCTTACAAATTGTTCATTTTAAATGTAGTGGACGCAAAATTGTATTACTTTTTATAGTAAAATTAGTAATATTTTAGTTTGCGTACGTAAAATATGCCAGTCGTTAGAATGTGAAAATCATAACCATCATAATCATTTATAATTAATGAATATAATAATGACGATTAATGAATTTCCTAGCATTCACTTCATGTGGACGATGACATTCCTATTCTCATAATTCGTTTTACCAGAGTGGGAAATAGCCGTGCTGCCGTCTCGAAGACTCGTGCTTGATTCCAGCTAAATATTCTTCTATACCCCGATTTTGTTTCTGTTTCAGTTTACATAATATAATTTATATAATATAATGTCTAATAAGAATATGTACTTATTTAATTTCTCATGTGTATAATTAAGATAAATAATATAATTCTGTAGGATTTATTTTGTCGTGCGTCATATACAAGTTATGTATCACTGTTACATATTTGTTACATAACGGTTACATACTTGTAACACTGTTACGGAATTGTTAAAATCTGAACAAAAACGTTGTTAGCCAGTTATGGAATTGTTACGGATCGATTACAGAAAAAATTTACCTCGTAACTTTGTTACATACTTATTACATTCATTAGAGGACGACATTACTCGCCCCCTGGTCTAACCCGGTTCTTAGCCAGTTACAGAATATGTTCTTTTCTATTCTATAACTGTTAAATCACAGTTACATAACAGTGTTCGCTGGGCTGACTCTTGAAAAAAGCACATTTGTTGCTATTTTGAGCCAAAAAAGTTTTTTTCTAATAGCTCGTTTGATGCATATTCTGCGGAAAAACGGTAACAGGATTAATTATACGGGGCAAAATTTTGCGTGACATGATAACAAAGTTCTAGGTTTTATAGATCTCGAATTATGAACATGAAACTTTGACCCTTTCCATTCGGAACGTTCTGCAGGTACGGGAAAATGTGCTGCAACCGTATCTGAGCATTTTGGTGGAATATGTCATTCGTAGTTAATTACAAAAACACTTTTTTTCTCATTTGTCATCACAAAACAATTAATTTTTTAACCATTGTTTAATTAATACTTTTTACACTATCAATTCTGTGCATATTTTATGTAATATCTTTGTGAAAATTACTTCCAGAATATCTGTTGTCGAAAGTGAACAAAGAAAAAATGACAAATAAACTGTTTTTATAGTGTTTATTCATAAATTATAAAAAATGTTGTTCAGGAGATTTCCCGACAAATCCCCCCCCCCCCCCTATAATTTTTCCTGTTACCGTTTTTCCGTATGATATGGACGAAAGACGATCTTTTGAATAAAACTTTTTTGGCTCAAAATAGCTAAAAATGTGTTTTTTAAGGAGTCATGTAACTCTTGACCTATGAAGGCTAGAAGATAAATTTTTTGTTAGTTTTACGCATGATTTTCAGCACTACGAATTTTTCTGTCAAAAGTGTTCAAATTTGCAAAGCGATAACTTATGATAAACTTTAGCATTGGCTTTTTAGCCTCTTTTGTAAAATAAATTGGGGTTAGCCTACGCAAACACGATTTTTTAAACTTTTGTAACAAATATTTCCGGGACGCGTCGTAGTCATTTCTAGAACATTTTAAATTTTCATCAGGACCCCTCAATAAACCGTTATAGGTGAAAAAACCTTTTTTCGTACAAGATGCCTGGACTATATTCAAATTTTTATACATAACGCAATTTTTTTAAGCATCGTTTATTTTCAGCATCTTCTTCATTTTCCTGCTGTCTTTTGCCTCTTTTTTCTGTTTTAGGAGCGTCAATAGTTTCCCATTTAAGCCACTCGAAATTCTGAAAAAGAGCAACATCCGAAGTGAGAAAAGTCTATGATCTTAACACTCGTCATTGTACCATTTAGGGTACTTTTTATTAGTTTTTTCCATAATAAATTGTTGCAATTTTTTCACTAATCCGTTTTTAGTCTGAAAAGATGAATAATTTTTTTGCCACAAATTTAAACTGAATTCTCAGGCTTTCGTGTACATTTCGGAAGCTGCTGTTAAATTTTCCATTAAGGACTCATCGTTTAAACCTCCTGTAGTTGAAAAAGCTTTATAAAATTGTAAAAATTGATTCTGAAATAGCGCTTGATTAGTGCACATTGCAAAAACTTAAAACATCTTGTGCAGTTTTTAAATTTCTGAAGAATAGCGCGCACAGTAAACCCAGTAAAATATTACAAAGCATTGTGTCCTAACGTTACGGCAGAACTGGAAATCTTGTCAATTTCCATTGCAATTTCGTTATGTAAATTACTGTCATCGTCCTTCATTTTATTCTCATTAACGTCTGCATTGCTATTTCCAACCTTTTTTTTTAGTTTCGTCTGTAATTGTCATAACGTAGTTTAAGTTTCTATAGGTGTACGTCGTTTCCGTTTGAATCACCTCGATCTTCCCTTTCTCCTGTATTTTCGTCATAACCATCAATATTAAATTTTTTGTCTTCGTCTACCTCGCAAAAATCTTGTAACTATGTAAGTTTTTGCGTGAACAATTCGAAAACTTGACCGAGTACAACTTCATTTGCACAATTAATTGAATTTGCAAAATCGAAGATGGTGAAGTAATTACAAAGTAAAATTGGAATAAAAAATAGGACTGTAAAAGGATTAAGAATTTGTTTTTGTGAAAGTAAATTTTACATAACAATTTAAACAAATAGAAAAAAAAAAGTATATCAAAACATTTTTCATCCTGAAAACGTGGGTCCTAGTGACCAAGAAAGTTTAAATACGTTTCTGTAGTGGAGAAAGACTTGTGATTCCGATAAGTTTTTAGAACAAAGAAGTTTTAATATACTTATTTTTAATCAATATATGTCCTAGTTTGAAAATTTTCTATCTACATTTTTCATTCCTCTATTTTTCACTTAAAAAATCAAATGATGTAGAAAAGAGGCGAATTGCTGACTAAGAATTAAATGAGTATATAATGTTACCATAGGGTAATTTAAAATTATTTTATCTCAGATAAACAAATATATTGTTCTTTAAATTTAAAAATTCATTTTGAATGAAATCTGTATTTGGCAAATATTTACAATCGACGAGATCTAAAAGCAGTTCTGGGATACGGTTTCAGGCGCAAAAAAAAACCTTGTAACGTATTTTGGATCTTGCGAAACCCCGAGCCGTGTATTTCATAAATGATTTTCATTAGAGCAATTTGCAAAAATTAGACCATTAGTAATTTTCAATACTTAATATGAAATTTACAATAACTATGGATTATTTTGTATTTAAAAATTGCTCATACTTTTTAAATCACCGTCTAGCCAAATTTCGAATTTAGTTCAATTAAATTTAGTTGTTTTAATTCCTATCCTATCACAGCCTATCCTCTCCTATCCCACACTACACTACACTGCACTACAGTCTACACTACACTCTACACTCTACACTACACTCTACACTACACTCTACACTAAACTCTACACTACACTCTATACTACTCACTACACTTTACACTACACTCTACACTCTACAGTACTAAAAGTACTCTACACTACACTATACAGTTAATTGTTGATTAACCTTAAAATAAATTATATTTAATAATAAGCTATATAATTATATATATTTATATAGAGAAATGCAAACTACACCATGCTACTAATTTTGTACCTACAAACTCATCGCAAATGAGTTCATAAATCGTATTAAATTAACTAATTACATCATCATCTCATCAGTCACTTGACTTAGTCCGTGGCTATGATGGAAAACCGGGTTCTTCTTAACCCGAGAACAAGTTTGAAAAATAATAATAATAATAATAAATAATAACAAGTTATTCCATCGCAACAAAATTTGACGAAATTTTTCACAAACTTCACACGGAACACAAACTCAGTTCACCTTAGGTATCTAAAGGAAGTCTACGCTTACAATAGTCGTCGTCGGAAGCCTCTTGCCCTCTCTATAGACTGCTTGTGAGCCGAATTCATGGCTGTCGAGGTATTTGCCTATTTACAGGGTCTCCTTATAATACGAGGGTTACAGTACGGATATAAATTTAGAGTACGTTTTGAGTTATTTTAGCCTTAATTAAAAATTTGATTTTAGAGAACGTTTTGATTTCTCCAGGTCGACTGAGCTGCTAAAAATTATACTTTTTTCATGTTTTTTTAATCTTCTGTGTCCATTTACTAAAAAATGAATAGTTATAGGCACATAATAAGTTTTTTTATTACCTAAAGGTTTCCATTATTACTGCAAATATTAACTGATTTCCATGAATCTTATTTTCACTTTATTCTAATTATATAAATTAATTAATTCTGATAATTAAAATTAAATTAATCCATGCTTTCATAATGTCAGTTTTTGTTAACAGCCTTAATCTCATAACAATGGAAGGGTCATTCGATTTGGATAGTTCGATTCACAGAGGGGTATCTGCCTCCTCTTGTTTGCCAGGGGTCCACGTGCACGGGATCTTTTTAATATATATAATTTTGACATTTTAAGCCTACGACGAACCCTTTAGGTTTAAAAACGAGAGAACAGGGCGCTTTTGTAGTTGGAACTTCAAAAAATGGCTTTTCGGGGAAAAATCATCAAAAGTTAGCGAGTGCCGTAAGCGCACGTGTGAAAGCTCTTTAAACATGAAATTTACCCACTTCCACTCACTTTTAACACAAGAGTAATATTACTAGATAGAGCGTAGTGTGTGAGTTTTCATCGAAACCCAACTTCTGGAATAACAAATTTATTTACTATGAAACAAATGAAAGTCCTAGCTGTGTCAACGTCAAAATGTAGTTATGCGATTAAAAAGGCTTCGACATCAGTTCGTCTTGATTATGTCTTGAGTTCGTCTTCAAGACAGCGCTGTCTGGCGTCAGATGGGCGAGACCTCAGATAATGTCTCACTTTTATGGTCTTAGCAGGGTGATTTTGATTCAGCATAAACTTGGCTCAGGACAAACCTTTTTGGACTCAAAAATGAGACAGATAACAGGCGCGAATTATTAAAATTGATGAATGAAAAATTTGCAACTGAATTTATCCATTCAGAATTTGTGGGTTTGAACGACTATAACCGTACAAAATTTTCAAAAATACGTTAGAAATACGTAAGAATAAACAAAATGTTCGGTATCGCCGAAAACAAGTGTAATACAAATGAAAATTGGAACATGAATTAATTATATATATTGTATAAAAATATACAAAATTGTGTAATAATTAACAAAGATTAGCTTTGATGACAGTCAGAATAACCCTTCTTGTCAGGCAGGTATACCAGCCGTGGCCTTTAGGCAACTTTCTTAGTGTCTCAAGACATGAAATAAAGTCTGGCTCCGTCTAAAAAATGAGACATCGAAAGATGTCTTCACTTCGTCTTCAACATATCACGATTGAGGGCAATTCAAGTCGGAACCAAGTCGAAGGATTTTTACTCGGGTAAACCTTAGAAACGTGCGGGTTCCAGCGTTTCTGTAGTTTGAAAAGCAATATAATCTTCAATGGCAGAATGCAAAATGTATTTGCGCTAATATCGCATTTCAGCCCAGAATGTACACTGTTAGAATATTCTTTAAAATTCAAGCCATTTTAAATCACTAATGTATAACTTAAATATCAGGCACTGATAACTGAAAGTGAATTTGATGCACTTGTAACTGAAAAGTCATTTATAACAATTCTTTTTATCCTATTATAACATGATTTTAAGTTGAATAATTCACCTAAAAAGTAAAAGAATTTAATTCACAGGAATCCAAGATAAATTATATGAATTTTAAAACAGAAATAAATTATTAAAGTGGAAGCCAAAAAGAGCACATTCTTAAATTATCGTGTTTGAATTTTAATGTACAATGTGCATATAACTTGATTCACAGACTCGAGAACTAAGTCAATTCAAAATTCGGTGGCGGAATCTGCCTGGACCATTTTTGAAATTTCTAAAGTTTTCTTTATCTTTCATACACAATGAGGTCAATGAGACATAATGTATAAACCTCGTCTCTCACTTTTACATGCTATTCTTATAATTTCTTAAAAGTCTTTCTTCCCACATCTTTCTTTCAGGCAATCCTTTGCTTTTCTCTTTTTCACACCTGGTTCAGTCAAATTCCTTATCTTTTATCTTTTGACTGTATACCCACAAACAGATTACTTAATCATTTCATACGTATGTCGCTCATATGAAATCATCTCTTTGGGTTTTTTAGTAACAAATTCTTCAGTGGTCCTTTTTCCAATTTTACCGAGAAACGAATTATTAACATAATTTTGTTCAAATATTGTAGAACTATACAATCATGCCATCTCTCATGACATGTTAAACATTGAAAAAAAAAGAATGAATCGACGAACGAGATTAAGTACATATTTAACTAATATTCAGAATGTTAAGCAATTAATGCAAGAACGAAGTGACTTTCAAGAATTGTCAAAGAATTTCAGAAAACTAAATTTGACTGAAAATTAACTTCGAAAAACTCAAAAAAATGAAGTGAGACAGATTTTATCCCAACGAAGAAATTGAATGAAATATACGCTATTCCAGATATAAAACAGCTTCAAACAGAATATGGAGCAAGCATTACTGTGGATATAAAAAATGAATTTTCCGTGTTTTTACCTCGAAGAATGACACAACTGTTCAACGATAACGGTAAACAACTTAGTAAGCTGAAAGAAATGTGCATCGTCAACGAATTGGGTCTTATATGCCCAGAATCAAATGATTCTTTCAACTACTTATAACTTATATGCATCATTTTACGAAAGAAGTTATAATGGAACCGGAGTTTGACAATGCCGGAAAGGACAATGTTAAAAATCGATCGATTTTTGCCCCGCTCCAGAACGTTTTCTAGCTATTCTAAATTGCTCGAATAGACGTGTATTTGATGGAAATATATGTTCAAAAACGGTGCACTCAGGGGAAATTTCTTCAGTTTGCCATACATGCGTAAAATCATACAAACCTTGTTTAACAGCTGAAGGTGGATTCAAAGACGATACTGGTCGTATCTCTGAATACGGAAAATTTCTCCACAGTACGCTGGTTTTATATGTATATTCCCATCAAATACAAGCCTAATGGAGTAATTTAACATAGCTGGAAAATGTTCCGGAGTAGGTCGAAAATCGATCGATTTCCAAGAATCCACCTTCAGCGGTTAAACAAGGTTTATATGATTTTACGCATCTAGGGCAAACTGGAGCAGTTTCCCCGGAGTACGCCGGTTTTAAACATGTATTTTCATCAAAGAAAAGCCCATAAGAGAAATTTATAATAGCTAGAAAACGTTCCGGAGTGGGGCGGAAATTGATCGATTTTTAACATTGTCCTTTAAATACAGCACTAAATGTATATCCAGCCACCCTCAATGCAGCACCTCCATGAACCTTGAAGATTGGCAGATATTCAAAATATATTTTGTGGACATTGAAGCATTTTTTAATGCTGGTGTGAGTGAAAGAGTTCTTAAATCTAAACATTTTAATCTACATTTTAGTTTCTAGTATGGTGATAATTTGATATCAGTGGTGCAAACAGGATTAAGGGACTTATACTACACATTTTTGAAATCGATATTTTTTACATTTATTGTTCCAAAAGAACTCAGCTTGTGCAGTACTGTGTGAAAAAGCCGCATTATTTATTTTATTTTTTATTTTTATTTTCATGTGTATAAAAACTACCAAGAATATGTTTATCTTGATAGTCTTTAAGAATATGTGTAACTGGTTTAGTATATAGTAAACATTTTTGTTGTCCAATTGATCGTATAACCTTTCTCAAAAATATGTTTATATTTACTTACTCGAACTTTTTCTCCAATTTTGGTTTTTGGTTCCTTGCTATCACCCGATAAATTGAAGTTTTTAAATATTCGAAATAAAATTTGTTTTTCATTTTGAGCAGTAACTTCGTTTGGCTTCATTCCAATAGTTCGATGCTTGTTATCATTGCAAGAAGGAATTAAGGCTGATAAAATTTCTAATCATAAATAATTTCCTTGTAAACTGTGTTGTATCCAAATCATAATTTTTAATGTTTCATTAAATCGCTCGCAAATTGATGCTTTTGATTTTCTGAATTTTGAAATACTACATAGCTTGATGAGATTTTCGAAATGTAAGTTGTAAAATACATTGCCTTCATCAACATCGAAAGGTGATTTTTTAACCAAGAAGAATTATTTTCTACAAAGGAAAAGTTAAATTTGTTTAATGAATAGATGAATTTTCAACAAAAAAAAGAAAAGAATTTTTAACAAAGTAGTTCAAGTTTCAACCAAGTAGTGGAATTTTTGACCAAAAAAGATGACTTTTTAACAAAATAGTTCCGCTTTAAACAAAATAATTAAATTTTCAACCAAATTGTAGAATTGTTGAATCAATGCCAATCAAGCCCCTTCCCCCTTGGTGCATAATATACTATTTAATCTTCCTCTAATATAAAATCACAATATGAAATACTGTCGATATCGTATGACACATGTGAGTTGCAGGTGAACATTTTGTAAATAAAGATAAGATTGAGATTTAAGATGTGGGTATAACACTCGAAGTATAGAAAGTCTTGTACTAGATTAAATAAAAAAATTACTATTTATTAAATTGATCTCTAAGATTAAATATAAGTATAAGGCTTTGCAGGTTTATATAAATGAACACCTGAAAATGCTATCATCCGCTATCAGAACTTTCTAAATTAATTTTTTATACATATATGGAATTTTAGTTGTATAGCAATCTAATCTAATAATGCCGACTGAAGTACTGAAGATCTT
>CAKNWW010345754.1:0-20574 GCA_932074435.1 Andricus kollari
CACTTCGAAAGTTGCCTGCAATCAAAATGATTAGATGCAATCTAGCAGTCATTTCCACTAGCCGTTTACCTCTTGCGTCTGTTGTTGGCACACCATTGGGTTGAATTCAAAATCTAAAATATTTTTCCCTATCGTTCTTTTCAGCACTGGACTTCTACAAGCGTCGTTGGGTTGAATTCAAATTTTATGCACTTGGTACTTATTCATTTCAGCCTAAACTCTGTTAAATTAATTAAATTGACTAGATTTGAGGAACTAACCTCAAATTTCTAATATTGACTTCACGTGAGAAAATTCTGTTTTGCTCCTATTAAAACTTTCAAATTTGTCACCTCTGTTGCACATTTATACTTTCCACTAAAAACTTTCAATTTGCCGCAAATTTATCTGACTATTTAACAGATCCGTTTTATAGAAGCCGCTGGAACAGTAGCTTACAGCCTCATGAGCCGTACAAGTCTACTACATAGCCTTATGTAACATATAACTACATTACGTTACTCTATGCAGGCAGCAGCCCTAGGTTCCCCGAACTTTATAAAAACTTCAATCGGTCTTTCTAGAATGTAAGTAAAGTAGAGGTAATGGAGTTTAAAGGGAGCATCAGGTTTAAGTGGCTCTAGTCTATCGTCGAATACAGTGCGAAGTTAGTCATCTCTTAAAAGTTCTAGTGAAAATTAAAAAGAAATGTTTTTGGAGAAAAGGGATCTCAAAATGATCAACTCAGTTGGCCGTGTGAATGGGATCTCAACTCCTGCTTGCCACACTTAACAGCTTACTTTAACAGATAAAATAGGTTATATTTCCATGAGTTAAATTTAGGTACACTGAAAAATGTGCAGAATTTAAAAAAAAATGAAAAAATTACAATTTTTAGAAAAAAAATCATATTTTCAATACTTCTTAATATTAAGGGCAAAATTTCATCTGTGTCTCTTACTGATGTGTCACGTTACTATAAGAAAAAAAAATTAGTTTACAGCATCTTTCAGAAAAGGTATTTATTCTTACGAATGAAGGACATTTTACGGAAAAATTATACATATTTTTGCTAATGTTACGCATTTGGACTTTGACCTATATTATTGTCTCACGTCTACTTTGCCTTTCACTTTCAGGCAAGCCCACACACTAATGCTAGAGTATAAGTAGGATAGAACGTGTGGCCCTTCGTCAGTTCCAATCTAACTCTACGACTATAAGCTTGTATCTTATATTAAATCAATAAAGAAATACCGAATTGTCTAATAAACAATTCGGTTACTTTTTAAAAACATACACGAGCATTTCTCGGAGTAACATTGGCGATCCTGCCAGGATAGTGCTTCTACGATCCATTTCAAAAGAAGACTGTCTTTGAGACGAACCTGGAAGGATTTTTACGAAAATCCAAAAAGAAGAAACGAACTCTACGGAATTCAACTAAGAAGGACGGTAGAGAGAATTCTACAAAATTCTACAGACGAACTCCGGACTTTCTCTACGGTAAAGCCCGTTAATCAGAATTCGAATTTATTGATAAAACTAGTACCTGAATTAAGTAGGGTATTACACTACGAAAATAAATTCAATTCAATTCCAAAAGGAAAACTGAAAGGGTACGCAATATACCGCGATAATAAGCCTACGAGACCCGCAAACAGGCGGATGTGAAGAAACCTACTAGCTATCAACGCGATCCTCAAAGCAGCGAATCCCCTTTGCTGGACAACAACGGCCCATCAACAGCACGTAACACTCGTTTAGCCCAGCAGAAAGCAAGAAACCTACCGTCTTCAAAAAGACAAGCAACAGTGAGTAACAAATAATAGGTCTTAAGAAGTGTTAGATTTTTGTACAGTTTGAAGATATTTGTAAGCCAAATCTTATGACTAAAATCATAAATTTTGTGTCCAAATACTACCAAACATTAGGCTCACGTCCGTACACATGCTTATGGTGCTCCCTGGCCACTGTGTCCGTTAATAAAAACAATATCTACCTGAAATTTCTTGGCATTGTAGTAGAACGATGCCAACAAACCAAGGTTTAAACGGTAAACTTATGTCACGCAAATAAGAAACGTCACAGAAGTAGGACACGGAATTAGGACGTTGAATTAGGACGCTGAATTAGGACGAGGAATCAGGACACGGAATTTAGGAAGTGTTACGCTGCCTTTCTCTGACTATAGAGAAGACAGTTCAAAGTACTTGACTGACGGGACAGACTCTGACACACATTCAATAGACGAATTTAGTCCTCCTTTCGCAACAGCAGCAATGACCGACGCAACACCTTCTCCAAAACCCTTATACCCCTCTAATATGGGAACCGACGACCTTTTACGAACCATACTAGCCGAAATGAATGGACTGAAAGTGAACGTGGCTACACCAGCGAGGGAAAACGACAAACGACTCTCAGAGATACAATCCATAGCTAGGGAATGTGGAGTGAAAGGGAAAGTAGTCTCAGATGAGGATAATGACATTTTCACTTCAGATAGAGATGCATCAGACGGTGAAGATGAGCAATTAGGCAAAATTACCCAAACACAACCCACAAGGGCTATAAATGCAACCATGAAAACAGAAACCGCATTCGCGTCACTTCACAGAAATCCCAAACGAGAAAACCAATTAAACCAACCACTTGTACAAAATATACCCGCGAAAGACATAATTAGGACGATTAAGGTCTTAAACGGACAAGATGATATGGGAATAGAAGATTTTATTAAATCTATAAAAAAAAAGCCGGAAAACAGTGTTCTCAATCCAGCTTACTTTTAGACTTTATAATTGCTGAAAAAATCCAAGGCAACGCCGAACGAGCAATAAGATACACGTCTATCCGCGTATATGACGATTTATACGAAACCTTGAGACAAAATTTAAAACAAATCGCAACAGTTTCAGCCCTGAGAAGCAAACTGGAAGGCTGCAAACAAGGAAGTAACGAAACTACTCAAAATTTTAATTTACGATTTAGACAAACGGTTAATGAACTTAAGTACACGGTACGATGAGAACACTCAAGTTCTAAAGAAAGAAAAATAGCGATAAACATTGAGGAAAAAGAAAGCTTAAAAAGGTACATATTAAATGTAAGAAGAGAAATTGGACTAAAAATTAAAGTACAAAATCCTATTAACTTGCAAGAAGCGCAAAACATGTCGATAGAATCCGAGATATGGTTTGAAGGAGCCCAGTCGACACAGCAACGAATACTTCCACGACCCCCAGTGAGTGCTAGTATACGCCGACCCACACAACCACACATACAACCAACTCAAGCAAACACGACACCAAGAGTTCCTAACCAGAACATCGCACTGGCCGACCGCACGAAAATTAAGTGTCACAAATGTGGAAACCTTGGTCATTTTGTAGCACAGTGTTCAGTGAGACCCGCAAATTTTCAATACGGTCCATCTTTCAAACGGCCACCCCAGATAAGTACAATTTGGGAACAAGAAGACAACATAATAGACAGCAGCCAAATGACGGAAGAGGAAATACCGGAACAAATACAGTACGAAGACTCAGCCGAGTCTCAACAGTATGTGGGCAATTATTATCCGTCAGAGGAAGAAGAAGAGATGGCAGAGAATACAACTTACTAGTTGACTCAGGAGCATCAATTATCATAATAAAAGAGAACGAATTACCTGACAAATTCGAATAAATAAATTTTCGTAAGACATTTGCAATGGGCAATGACCGACACCAGTCAGCAGAAGCGGCCTATATACCATACGCAAAGAAAAAGCATCTGTTTCATATAGTAGATGACGATTTTCCTCTACTAGAAGCCGGAATAAGTGGTCTACCTTTCTTTAAAAAATATCAAAGGTATGCCATAACATCAAAATTCCTAATTTTAGATGACATAAAAAATCCCCTCGATAAGAATGGCAACTACATCGCTAAAAATACTGCAAAAATCTGCAGAATAGAAGCAGTAGAGGAAGACAGAAATGTTTGGATAGAAGAAAATGAACTACTTCCGGATGGAATTTACACCATAAGAAACCATGAAATTAGTGTACCGATTAATAACTATTCCACAAAACCCGCTTTGATACCAGAGAAAATCAAAATGGAAAGAATTTGAAAAATACAGTCTCGAGCCGAGACTCAGGAAAAAGAAGGAAGCGAGAAGCAAAAGATATCAGACAAAACAGCATCAACCCGGATCATGGAACTCGAAAAAATCTTGCAGTTATCCCATATCGAACCGAGTATAAGATGTAAAATACGCAAGATCATTCATACATATCAGGAAGTGTTTACCTTACCCGGCGACCCTCTATCCTGCACCACATTAACACACCATGAAATCACGCAAAATTCAGGCAAAGTAGTCAACTTAAAATCGCACAAGCTCCCCGAAGCTCACAGGAAATTTACCCTAGAACACACCCAAGAACTTCTAGAAAAGGGAATAATTAGACACTCGCAATCACCTTTCAACTCACCACTATGGGTAGTCCCTACAAAAGGGAATAAACTCAGAATTGTTATGGATTATAGACAACTAAACAAGGATTCAGATCAGGATGCCTATCCCTTACCAGTAATAGACGATATCCTAGATCAACTCGGACAAGCAAAATATTTTTCAGCATTCGACATGAGTGCCGGATTTCACCAAATTCCCATGTCAGAAGAGTCAAAATAATATACAGCATTCTCTACCTTTCAAGGACATTACGAATACAACAGAAGGCCGTTTGGCCTCAAAAACGCTCCGGCCACATTTCAACGAATGATGGACAACGCTTTTAGAGGACTTATAGGAAAAGAATGCTTCGTCTATATTGACGACATCGTGATATTTGGGAAAACCATGGAAGAACATAATAGAAATTTAGTCACTGTTCTAGAAAGAATCAAACAACTCCAACTAAAATTAGAACCCTCCAAGTGTGAGTATCGCAGACCCGAGCTTGAATACTTAGGACACTTAATTACAGCAGAAGGAGTGAAAGCTAACCCAGCCAAAGTAGAAGCAGTTCAAAATTTTAAAGAACCTAAAACCGTCAAACGAATTCAATCATTTCTAGGACTTTCCGGTTATTATAGAAAATTTATAAAAAGCTTTTCATCCATAGCAAAACCTTTAACAAAGTTAACATAAAAGGACACTACCTTTGATTGGACGCCTAAATGTACAGAAAGCTTTGAAACACTAAAAAAGGTACTATGTGAATCACCCGTTTTAAAGTTCCCAGATTTTAAAGATACATTTACCCTAACAACCGATGCTTCTAACTACGGATTAGGAGCAGTATTATCACAACACGGACATCCTTGGTTATTTATATCAAGAACGTTAAATAAAGCCGAAGGAAACTACAGCACTAGCGAAAAAGAATTACTAGCCATAGTATGGGCAGTTAAGAGATTAAGACAATATTTACTTGGAAATACTTTCAAGATCCAAACCGATCACCAAGCTCTATTATGGCTTCATAATGTTAAAGACCTCAGTTCACGATTATTGAGATGTAGCTTAAGACTCAAAGAATATAAATACGAAGTACAGTACGTGAAAGGAAAAGAAATTAAAGCCGGAGACTGTCCTTCAAGACTTTTTCCCATCCGAGAAAAAGATTTATTACAAGAAGCCTTTGAGGATGCCCTTATAGATGAGATAGAAACAGAGTTACCTGAAATTGAAATTTTAGGCACACCCAGCTCTAGGCAGTTAGAAACACCAGAACCTATAACAGCAAAGCCTAAAATCACTGAGATTAAAACACTAAAACCAACAGAAAAAATCAAAGTACTCAGCAGAGAGGAATCAGAATCATCCACAGATTCCGATGTTGAAAACATAGAAGACGGGTTTTTAGATGCAGCCTAAGATTCCCAAATTAAATTGTTGAATTAATTTATGGAATGGCGTTTAGACCCCGTCACCAACGAGCGAGTCAAAATTATACCAAATGCTATAGGAAAATTATGGAGGCAAATTACTAAAGAAAATATGCCAAAATACGACGAAGAAAATTAGTTAAAACATTTAGCTTGGATTATAGATGAAATTAGGGATAGAAAATTGACTCTAGTGCGACAACAATTCGGAGATCCATTATTCACTCCTGTACAAAAAGAACTAATTCAAGAACTGGTACAATTCCTGTCAAATTATTATCCAGATACAGGATTCCATTTATGCTTCTCGAATACCCGAGAGCTCACTAAAGCTGAGAAAGAGCAAATCATGAAAGAGACTCACTCGACTCACCTAGGAGAAAAGAATACCTTAGAACGAGCAAAGAAGATCGGGATATGGTTAGGAATGGACGAACAAATTAAAAATTATGTCAAAAAATGTCCTATTTGTCAATTACAGAAAACCACCAGAATAACCAACCAAGCATCTAGCGTCTTACCCGACATCCCAACAAATCCCAATGATAAAATTGCCTTAGACATCTTTGGACCTTTACCAAAAACCCGGAAAGGTAATAAATACATACTAAGTATCCAAGATAGATTAACAAGGTACACTGTTCTGCTGCCTTTGCAGAACGAAACCTCAAGTTTAATCATTGATGGATTACTGGAACACTATATCTATATGTTTGGTGCACCTAAAACTATTTTATCTGATCAAGGACAAAACTTCTTATCCGAATTGATGCAGTAATTCAAAGAAGCACTTAGAATTCAGCATGTAAAAACAACAGCTTTTCACCCTCAATCAAACGGTAACATTGAGAGAATGCACTCTACTTTAAAGAACTTAATTTAAACCTCAGTGGCCGAAAATAATAACGAATGGGATGATAATTTAAAATTTATTAGTTTTGCAATAAATACCATGAAAAATACAACTTTAGGAACAACACCCTTCGAGGCTACGTTTGGTAGAGAACCCAATATCCCATCTACAATAGCCCCATCGACTACTCTCACATATCAAGACTTGATTAGAAAATGGAAACTACAATACGGCCGTAATATTACGAAAATGAGGGAGGGAATAGAATTAGAACAAGAAAAGACAAAAAAGCGATTAGACAATACTAAAGCCAATAAACTGGCTCTAGTTGGAAAGGTCCATATGAAGTAATAGATCTAATAGATAACAACAATATTGGATTAAGGGACAAAGGCCAAATAATCCGAATACATATTGACGAAGCAATGCCTTATTTTCCAGATGTAGGTGTTAACGCTAATCTGCGCGATAATAATCTCGACTAGAGCAGATTATGTATTAGAAGAACTTAAGGGAAATGTCTATGTCGAGGAAATAAAGAAAGTACATATTTTCCATGAAGAATGGAGATTAATAATGGGTATAAATTTAACCACGACGGAACAAAGGTTAGAAGCAATAGAACACACCCTAGTTGTAGCAGAACGAGCTTGCGGAACTTTATGTGCACCAAAAGAAGAAATAAGGTTGGTTAAAGGGAGATTTAACCGATTAACTTCTAAAATAACAATCCTGCACAAACTATTTGGAAAACAAAGACATTAGCTAATTTCATCGGCGATATCTCTAAAACCTTATTTGGAACACTATCCGAATCCGACTTGACTCAAGTAAATTCAAAATTCGATATATTATACGCCGGCAATAAAAATATAGCTTCAGTTCTATCAAAACATACAAAGATTCTTAAACTAATATTAGATTCTTCATCAACAGAATATTTATCAATAAAACAAGAAATCGGAAAGGAACTTAGTTTAGCACATAAATTAGGACAAACAGTAAATAATAATACCAAGGATAATTTTGTTAATACCAAACTCATATTGATCACACTCTTAATAGACGAGATGAATGAGGATATTAATACCGCTATTGATGCTATCAATGATGGCAAACACGGGATAGCACACCCGCAAATTTTAACACCTGTAATTTTGAAAAATACATTGCAAGAATTCGAATATCATCATAGAACACGTTATCACTTTGATAACACACAAGAAAACTATCAGCACATCCTCGACATCAGTTCACTCTCCGTAGTGATAGTTCAAGGACTTTTTACTTATATTTTAGACATACTCGTTTTAGAAAAGGAAGAAGGATGTCTACAAAAAATCACTCCTATTCCTGGAAAGAAGGGTAACCTTTATTTGTCTATTATACCTGACCACGAATTAGTAATTAAATTCAGAGACACATACGTTCCCACAGAGGGACAGACGACTGAAAATTGTAAAACAATATTGAGTTACCTAATTTGCAAACGAAACCAGCCGAATCTTAAAATAACGGATAGTGAAACCGGCAAAGCAAGCCTTTTTAAAAGATACGCCGAATTAAATTGTAATCAGTCTCCGTATTTACTACATAAGGAAACGTTCATACCTATTTCCAATGGATATATTATAATCCCTCTTGTTAAAACAAATTTAGATATACGTTGCGACAACAATTTAACGGTTGTAGAAATAATCAACCCTGTTAAAATAACAGGAAATAATTGTAAATTATATAATCATTATAATCAGATAGACCTACCTAAATACTTAGAAGAAAAACAAACCTATTGGTTTAATGTAACTTACGATATTAACTACGATGAACAGGATTTAAAGAAGCTAGAACTGAAGTTGATTCAACTTCCCAAACAGATGAATAACGTCGAACTTAAACAAGCCTGTTTAAGCTTAGATGACAACGAAAATACATTGAAAAATATAGCTAATCACCGGCGTATGAAAACATGGGTAGAAACCGGTTTAGACTGGCTTAAATATGTAGGATACTTCTCGTTGTTATTATTGCTCTTATGTGCACTAAACAAATGTGGTATTTTCAAATTGATTAGAGCATTATTCCCCACAAAACTTTGTTCATTCTGCGTTAAAACTAAAAACCAGATTACACCACAAATTGTAACCTATACTACCTCTACACAACCTTGAATGAACTCAATGGAACCGATTAAGTCTAGAAAATTTAAAATAGGTTTAGAGGACTAAACCTTGTCTAAAAAGGGGAGTGTTACGCATTTGGACTTTGACCTATATTATTGTCCCACATCTACTTTGCCTTTAACTTTTTAGGCAAGCCCACGCGCTAATGCTAGAGTATAAGTAGGACCAGGCGTGTGGCCCTTCGTCAGTTCCAATCTAACTCTACGACTGCAAGCTTGTATCTTATATTAAATCAATAAAGAAATACCGAATTGTCTAATAAACAATTCGGTTACTTTTTAAAAACATGCACGAGCATTACTCGGCGTAACACTAAGAAATTATATTTTATTTATGAAAAAAAAGAAAATCTTACATTATTTTTACTAAAAACTATAAGACATTATTCTAAAGAAAAACTAATCAATTTGAAGTGTTATTGTTAATATCAAAATCAAAACAGTCATTGCACATAGGTCCGCTGTGCAGTTGACATACTGTACGATGTCAGCATGTACAGCCTGATTTGCCTTTCCTGTCTTCTTTTCCTGTGCAGATTTCACATCGACGTTGAGTTTTGAATACAAAAGTCTTTGCTTATTTTCGTATATTGAACATTAACCCTTCCTTGCCAAGCCTCCGCGGAGTAACACGTTTGCCACACTGGGGTGTTTGATACCCCATGGAACTGTGAACATTTGGCACAGATACGTAAACTAGTGCAGCGCTATGCCAATGCCCTGAATAGGTACTGGTAAATCGGCGAGCTGATGAGAAAGTGTAGAGGAGTGAGCGCTACCAAATCGCTGGGATCGTCCTTCAAAGATTGAATTGGTCTGGAATTAAGACAGGCCTCCACTTATGCGAGAAAAGTGGACATTTCCTCAAGGGTTAGAGTAGTATCTCCGATTACGCGGCGGAGATGGTGTTCAACAAATCGTACCGTTGCTTCCCATAATCCTCCAAAGTGTGGAGCAGCAGGTGGATTAAGTCTTTGTCGGTCAGCCCCCACGAAGTTTGTCCCATTGTCCCTGTGAAGAGTATGACTGGCGCCTTGTCGAGCCGAAAACCTCTTATAGGCGGCGATGAAACCCTCAGCAGGATAATCCAATACAACCTCCAAATGTACGGCTCGTGCGGAACAGCACAGACAGATAGCAATATATCCCTTGTATGATTTGTGACCTGGCCCTTTGGTCGTGTGTAGCCAAATAGGGTCAGCGTAGTCCTATCCGGCCGCTGCAAATGGCCGAAATGGTGGGGTGACTCTTAACAGATGGTAAAGGACTCATATCCTGATTACAAGGGTTTGCTCGATATCTCGTGCAGATCTCACATCGAGACAAGACGCGCTTCATAGTCGTACGATCAGAGAGGATCGTTGACGGTGAGTCCTTAGGCAAGATGTAAGGACATCTCATCTCGTAATCCAGTACGGCATGAGTTAGTCTACCTCCCAATCTCAGTAGTCGATCAGAGTCCAAAAAAGGTAGTAGCTTCAATAATGGTCTCGATTTGGAAACAGGCAATTCTCTTCGTACGTTGATGATGTCCTCAGAAAAAGCTTCTTGCTGACCGTGGCCGATCAGCCTTTGTAGTGCCAATTTAAGATAGGCCGTCGTCGGTGGACAAGGCGGCCGTTTCAACTGCTTCCTAAGAAGCCGATCCACGAACTTAAAACAGAGAGTATTAATTCTTACCAACTTCGTTAACGACGAATATTAAGTGAGAAGTTGACAAAGTGGTTCCTAAGCAACTGTAACAGAATGTGTGACGATCTGTCTTTCCCTATTAGCAGCAGAGTCAATGATTCCAGTTAACCTTGGTTAAAAAAATTTGGGCTTGGCTAACTAAACAGCTCCTTGCCACCAAAGAAGATGATGTTCCAATCGAATCGGTGTGAGGTCTCTTGATGCACAATCAGCAGGATTGACAGGTCCAGGAACATGATGCCAAACCGCCTCCGGTAGCGTATGTTGAATCTCTGAAATACTATTGGTAATATAGGTCTTCCATCATAGAGCATATCCTCGAATCCAAGCCAAAGTGTATTCCGGATCGGACCAAAGATGTATCGGGGTTGAGCCAGAGAGGCTCAAGACCTATTGTACATGTGATACCAACCTTACCAGGAAGGCAGCGGCACACAATTCTAGTCTAGTAATTGAGGTATCCTTTAATCGAGCTACTTTCGTCTTATCCGTGACGAGAGTCACGCGAGTTAGACTCGAAAGTGATGTGACGCGAAGGTATACCATGGCCCCTATTGCCGCCAGAGGATTAAAACCTGATTTAGAAATCAGAGTAGGGGAAGCAGATTCATTCTCCGAAATATTTGAAAGAGAAATTCAAATAGAGCGACGATTAGTTGCGAATAAAGAATGACGAACCAATAGAGATTTCGCGAAAACAAGCCAAATAAGTTATATACGAGATAACTCTATAATATGTCAAATTTGTTTAAAGCCTGGTCATGTAGCACCAACCTGTCGTCAGCGCTTTCAAAATTTCATAAATAACCCAGGTAGAAAATTTCAGGAAAACATCGGTCAAACAGGTATGAATAGACCATACACAGGTAGCTAAGGAAGCAACTTGTTGCCTTCATTCGGGCAAGGTCGAAGATCCCAGAGAAGTAGAAACGACAACCAGTCTCGCCCTAACCTAGGTCAATACAACCAAGGACAACATTTGAATTGGAATTTCCGTTCAAACCAGAACTATAATCAGAAACGAAATTTCAATCGACATTTCCATCCAAATCCGGATTTTGAAAAAAATAGAAGTTTCAATAGAAATTTTAACCAAAATCAGAATTTCAATCAAAATTTCAATCAAACTCCAAATTTTAATCGGAATCAAATTTTCAACCAAAATTCGAACTTTACTCGAAATCAAAATTCAAATTTCATCCGAAAATAAAAATTTTAATCAAATTCCAAACATTAACCGCAACCAAAATTTCAATAAGAATTTTAAGGAAAATAGAAATTTCAATCAAAATCCAAGGTTTAACATGAATCCAAATTGCAACCAGAATCCAGGCCCAATTTCAACCAACAATCAAGATTACAAGCAGAACCATACTATTCACGGATTTCAACCAATCAACCAACTTCAAAATTCATCAGTAAGATGTAATTATTGCAAAAATCCGGGACATTTATTAAAATATTGTGAACTTAGCAGAAAAAACAATGTATGATACCAGTATGGCTACACATAGAGAGGATCAAAGGAAGAAACTTATGCGCCCCCATTAGATTACGATAGGATAGAACAAGTACATTTAAGCACAAGTAATGCAATCCCTAATATAAGTTTAACAGCAGAAGGACTTGAAGGAAAAATTGAAATGATGATAGACACAGGTGCAGGTCCTAATTTGATTAAGGGAAACGTAATTCTCCCAACCATAAAAATTATTGAGTGGGTTCGATTAAAATTAACCGGAATAAACGATTACGCAGTATATACCCTGGGACAGGTAAAAATAAATATTTTTGGTAGCCCCACTATATTTAATATAATCTCAGGCGCAGTTCTTGTAGATCATGATAGCGTTCTAGGAACAGAATTTTTCAGGAACAATAATGCAAAAATAAATGATGAAGAAAGACAGTTAGTAATTAATGATAGAAAATATCCTTTTAATTGTCAAGAAACCATCACGCTACCACCAAGATCAATATCTAGCTTCTAGGTTAATATAAAAAATAAGGACAAGGAGACATGTTATATACCACAATTGTCATATGACCCGTTAGTTTTTATTGGAAATGCAATAGTAACTAACAATCATGGCAAAGCATATTTAAGAGTAGCTAATACACATGAACATGAAATAAAAGTTCCTATTCCCGAAGTTGAAACGGAAGAATTTACCGAAAAGGTAATGAACCTAAATGAAAATGAACCACGCGAAAAGTATTCAGATTTATCAATCCAATTTTTTCAAAAAATATTAACTAAGAAAACGTATAAAGTCAATCATAATCAAACTAACAATACTTCACACCACAACAGAATAGATCAAATAAAGCGATTACTACGTCTGGATCACTTAAATCAAGAAGAAGAAAAACATGTAGAGAAACTCATTTCATTACATGCGGATGTGTAGCATATACCGGGCGAACCATGAGGAGCGACAAATATATTAAATGACACAGTCTGAACGATTGATGATCAACCGACCTTCACAAGGCAATAAACCCCCCATGTAATAAACCTGTTTGTATTGCACAATATTTTTTAGTGTTTGATTTCACCTCAGGCTTTCACCAAATTAGACTGAGTCCAGAAGACTCACATAAAACGGCATTTTCGACGCCTTTTGTACATTACGAACTTAAACGAATGCCCTTTGGATTAAAAAATGCACCTGCAACACTCCAGCGTTTAATGGATCTTGTATTGAAAGGACTACAAATAACTGAATTATTTGTTTACCTAGACGATATCGTCTCATATGCCAACAGTTTAGAAGAAATGAAACAAAATTCAATAAATTAATTTATAGACTAAGGAATGCGAATCTGAAGCTTCAACCTGATAAATGTGAATTCTTAAGACACGAAGTAATATATTTAGGTCACATCATTGACAGGAACGGTGTACGTCAAGACCCTAAAAAACTTGAAGCAGTTAAGGATTTTGCCATCCCTAAAAATGAGAAAAATATCAAACAATTGTTAGGATCATCTGGATAATATGGTTGTTTCATTGATGGATTTTCTAAAATTGCGAGCCCTATAACTCAAATTTTAAAAAAAGAAACCCCTTTCAATTGGACTGAAAAGCAGCAACGTACATTTGACACACTCAACGAAAAACGGTGCGAAAAACCAGTTTTACAACTGCCAGATTTTTCTAGGCCATTTATTTTAACAACGGATACATCTGGTTATGTAATAGGAGAAATTTCGTCACAGGGAAAAATCGGTAAGGATAAACCAATATCTTACGCTTCGCGAACGCTAAATTGCAACGAAAAACGGTTTCACATATGAAAAAGAAGCATTAGCCATTGTTTATCGCGTACAATATTTTCGGCCCTACCTTTATCGACGCAAATTTACTTTGGTCACCGATCATAAACCTTTAGTATGGTTTCAAAATTCAAAAGATCCATCTTTACGCGTTACAAGGTGGAGATTAAAATTAGCAGAATACGATTTCGATGTATTATATAAAGCGGGAAAGAATAACGTCAACTTGGACGCCCTTTCGAAAAATCCCGTAGATAATTTTAAGGAAACTAAAGAGATTGAAGTAAAACTAATAAAATAAAACGACATTAAAGATATAGAAAATAATCAAATAGCAAAAGAAGACTTATATTGTTAAGAAAAACCAGATTATAATTATATAGAAGGAAATAATGAGAATAGTGAAGAATATGTCAAACTATTTGGTGAAAACAATGAAACAATGAAAGTTGAATCAGAAAATATCCCCCTCCCTTCCCACCCGAACAATTTCAGAAGAAAGAAGACGAGGAAGGCCTCGAAAAATTCAAGAAGAATCTACTAAACAAAAAAGGGGAAAACCAAAATTCAAATAAAAAGAGAAAAATAAATCTCCATAGAAAAAGAATAAATGTAAACAAATTGAATCTGAAGAACGTGTAGAATCTGAATTTGATCCAGAGTATATAATTGATCATAGAACTAGTTTTAAAAATAAGAAAAAGCAAGGTAGGAAACAAAAAGGAGATAAACAAAAAAATAATATGAATAATGACTCAAAATCATTTTCTGATATATCAAGTGACGAAGTATAATTAGATTTAAGAAAAAATACGAATAAGCAAAATCAAGATACAAATGAAAGACCATTTGAGCCAGATATTTCCAAAAACTTGGACGAAAATAACGCATTCGAAACTCTTCGCCCCCCCCCCCCCGAACCATCCCGTGAACAAACCACGATATCCAGACTAGCAAATCTAACGATAAAAAATATAATTTAATGTCGCGCCCAAATAGCCATGAGAAATATAATTATGCATATTTTATTACCATAGACGGAAAACTTCGAGAAAACGGTTCTGAACTTTTAGCAAAACGCGGAGAACTGCCCAATTTTAGAAAATTTACATTAAGAATTAGCCAAAGAAATTCGCGAAGGTCAACACCATCACACAGCATTACCAATTGAGTCTAAAAATAAAACCAAATTAATTGAAACCATCGAAACCTTTGAGGAACAACGAAATAAATTAGTGGAAGAAGCACACTCATCAGCAGTCGGAGGACACAAAGGCGTAACGAAAACTTACAATAGGATTAGATAACGATATTACTGGAAAAACATGAAGTTAGATATTCAATAATATATTCAAACTTGGTCACAATGTCAACTGAAGAAACTATTCATATTCGAAACTGAAAATCCAATGATAATTACTGATACACCTGGAACCGCTTTCGAAAAAATTAGTATGTATATTGTAGGTAAATTACCAAAATCCAAATCCGAAAACGAAGACATATTAACAATACAGGACAATTTTACCAAATATTCGTTAGGTATTCCACTTTGAAATCATCAAGCTAGCATAATAGCTGACGCCTTCATTAAAAGGTTTATCTGCATTTACAGTTCACCAAAAAGCAGCGTTAACAGATCAAGGTGCAGAATTTCTAAGTAACTACATGAGAAAAATGGCCAAACGATTCAGAATCAAGCAATTTAAAACTACAGAATTTCATCCACAATCTAATGGATCACTTGAAAGATCACATCATGTCTTCAAAGAATATTTAAAACAATTTATCAATAAAAATGAAGAATGGGATGAATGGATTGAGTTAGCTATGTGCTCATATACATAACACAAGTGTACACGAAGGAACTAAATGTAATCCCTATGAACTAGTTTTTGAAAAGTTAGCTCGTCTACCGTCTAGTAACCCCCTTCCTGAATACGAAAAATGGCACACATATGATGATTACATGACTAAACTAATAACAAAATTGCATGAAATGCCGGAAGTAGCAAAATGCAACTTAATTTCAGCAAAAGAAAAACCCAAACAATACTATGATAAAAAAAGTAACCCACAAGACTTCAAGCACATTATAATAAAAATTAATATCACATAAAATATCAACTCATTTAAATTTAAGCAACAAAACGAAGAGGACGAGGACAAAGAAAAATCTTAACAACCAAGATTCTCTTGCCTTACAGACTCAGTATTAAAATAGAACCCAAACATCGTCAGAAAATAGACAGATTTTGCAATTTAAATGTCCGACATGTAAACATATTCGCATTATGGCCATATCTTATTTTTAATGGAATATTCGAACCAGATGGTTATAACCTCCCAATTTGGATTGAAACACCAAGAACCGAAGAAACAATTAAGGATATCATTTTAACAATTAAAACCAGAGGACGAAACGCTTTTTACAAACTAATTAAGAGTTTGATACAATCAGAGCAAGAATTTATAGCAGTCATCTTGGACCTTCCAAACTAAATAAATATTTATTATCGCAAGGTTTGGAAAAATGCCCACACTGCAACCAATATAATTAATTTTGATCAATAATCACAAAATAGCAAGCAAGACCTATGATATTTTGCAGGAAAAATACAAATAAACACAACAAGTTTTTGCAAATTTATAACTAACTTGTGAGAACTGCCTGAAGATATAAAAATATAAATATAAAAACCAATAAATTCTTTTCAGGAGACAAACCATTTTTTTGCTGCCACCTTAACCAACAAACAATCTTTCCATATTAGTTCCTTTCAGTCTTTAAGACATTTTTATCCTTCTAATCTAAGTCTACACTTTCTTTTCCAGGATCCAGTCACCGGGAAGCAAAATGAACAGAAAAATCACCTTTTTTCTGCTGTCTCTACTAACTACCTTTTTATGTATTCCAGCTCAAGAGACAAACGATTACTTTTAAAAAACAGAATTTGAGAATACGACAGATCTGTACTTTGAACCTTCAAACCAAATTACTGTAAGATAATCCGGGAAGACTATAATTTAATATCATATTTAAACATACTAGAAATTCTCGAAATTAAAACAACATTCGAAAATCAAAAAGATAGAATGACAATACAAACTAACGAAATAACAGACCTTTTATACGATCTAATTGATATTAAAAATGAAAACGATCAAATAACTATGACGAATATTTAAACCGAAACTCAAAAACTAAGAGCAACTGTAGCCTATTCTATAAATCTTGTACAAAACGATACTTACGTATATGAGTACTCTTCACAAGAAACACACAAAAATTCACTGAAATTGTAAATAATATAAAAAATTTCAACACATGGCTCATAGAAACCCAAACACTCCTGCAAAATCTTGAAAAAACACAAAATCGTCACAATACATTTTTTTCTTCTTTCCTTTATAAAGTCAAGAAAAAACTAAATGTAATATCCTCTTGGCCCTATATCCCAATCCAAATTTTATCAAATGTGACCAAAGCAGCATACTAGCTGACACCCATGATCAAAATCAAATCAAAATCTCGGTAAAGTAGTTTAAGGCAGCGTCGTACCAAGTCGTACGATGAACCTCAACCATCTTCAAACTAAAAGTTGTTGAACTCAATGTTTCTTTGAAGGAAACGTATTCCTGATGATCAATGAGTAGTTCTTAGGCAAATTGAAAATTTTAGAGAGACTTTAATAGAAAAAAATTTATTTAGAAAGAATTTAAAAATTAAAATTGACTCATTTCAAGAACGAGTCGATATTATTTTTTCTTTAAATATTTGAAAAGTTGATAAACTATCCAAAGGTAATAAACAATAAAGAAAAGTTACGTGCAAAAATGCTTCGATAACCTTGGTGACAAAAAGCGATTTTCCGCCATACAAAAAACTCCATAAAACGCGCAGTTTTCAATTTATCTAATTATATTACAATACTTTCTTGCTCAGTTTTTGATGCGAAATTACAGTTTTTAAACATAAAACATTTTTTATTTCTGAAAAAAGATCTGTCTCCTTCGCTCCGGTGGAAATCGAACCTCACGTCTTCTGATTGCCGGTCGGGTGCTTTAACCAATAAGCTCCTAGAGATATAAAGGGCAGATATTTTCTCCAGATATACGCTTTTCATCGCAAGGAGTTATGTTTTAAATACAAGTTTAGTTCTAGTTTCAGTTTTAAGACGGGCGAGAAGCCTATGAAGAGCTCCTCCGGCGCTGAAGCTATAAAGCCTATTGTGCTACACCCTACCCTATTCGCTCTCGCAGTTGATCCTAGCACTCTTGATGAAGCCCAGTATGTCGACAATTGTTTGCGTTGTAATTTCCTCAGGTTCCATAAAATGAGCCACGAGGTTTTGTTGCCTGAGCCTAGCTAATCATGGGCACAGGCATACTACATGCAGGGATATTTCGTCATCCCTGCCGCATGTCCTGCACTCTGTCGTGGGGTTATAACCCATTTTGTGCATATTACAGTTAAAGTGATTGTGCCCAGTTAGGATCCGCACCACTGTCCTTATATCTTTCTTGGGTAAAACCAAGATTTTCCTGGCTCTGTTCATCCTATAGGATGTACAGAGACCTATGTATTCACTCTCTGCGCCGCATTTTGCCAACTGGCCCGCCTTTTCGTTGCCTTTGATCCCTGTGTGACCAAGGACCCATATGAGAGCCACATTGTTTCTTTCTGCAAGTTGGTTTAACGCTTTTTTGCATTCCCAAACCAGTTCCGATGGTATGTCTGGTTTCCCTATTACAGTTAGTGTCGCTTGGCTGTCTGAACATATCGTAATCTGTCTGTGACAACGTTTTCTTCTATTAGTGTTTCAGCATAGCAAAGGACGGCCAGGACTTCCAACTGAATGACAGAAGCATGTCGCCCAAGTGGGATTCCTATCCCCCTCCCTCTCTTGCTGTCATAGATTCCTGCTCCTGACAAATCCCTGCTTAGAATGCAGACGCTTCCTATCCAGCATACTAGCTGATCCAGCACGCCACATCTCAGAGCCTCTTGACTAAAATTTTGCCACAACAGCATGAATCGCAGTTTCTACTGAGCAGCCTACTTGAAAAGCATGCTGCCCTCTATGCAGCGGAGAGGGCAAGAGCACCTCATCCCTAATGTATCTCTCGACCAGCTTCTTTAACGTCTTCAGGATAACAGACGTTGAAGCGATTGGTCGGAAATCTTTTTGCAGCAGTGTAACCCTCCCTCCCGAGTTTGGGAATGAAGGCCATTTTGCCATCCATCCATGCCGATGGCACGTGTTTAAGGGCTATACTTGCTCCAAATAATTTTCTCATAGGAGGGACGACTAGATCTATGCCTTTTTATAAAAGCGCTGGATAAATGCCATCAGCTCGTGGTGATTTAAAGGGACAGAAGGACCCTATGGCCCATTCCACCTTTTTGTAATTAACGACCTTAGCAGCGAAATTCTAGTCGACCCTCTCCACATCTTGGCCCCAGTCTTCCCCCTCTTGGTTGGCTCGGATTCGCTGAAAACCCGGGAAGTGAACTTCCATCAGGTGATTCAGCGTTGCTTCTTCGTCTTCGGCAAACTTACAATTATCAAGCCTTATGAACCCGAGGCGAGCTTGCGGATTTTTCGCCAGGATCTTGAGGAGCCTCGCCGTTTCCGGAATGTCTTTCGGTTCCTCGCAAAAGCCCCTCCAATCCTCCTGTTTATGCTTTCTCATACTTTCATTGTATTCATACTGAGCCGTCTTATAGATGTCCCAGTCTAAAGGCAATTTAGTTCTATTTGTCCTATTGCACAACATTTTTGTATTTATACGGAGTTTCTCCATATGGGTATTCCACCATTCTGCTCCCTTCCTAGTCTTAATTCTGCTTGTAGGGTAATTTCAAAATTAAAAGATTTTCTTTCTTCGGTCTTACGGACCAATAAATACAAATATAAAAGAAACAATTACAGTTGTTTAAAAATCGTTTTTATTTTCAACGTTTCGGCTCTCACTGCGGGCCTTCATCAGGAAAGTTTCCATTTCCAAAATAAATGTAGTTTTTATGATAAATTAATACTAAAATACAATAACATACTATGTAAAATAAAAAAAAATTGTTTATTCTGTCATTAAAAATTACCTGCTACCAAAGAATAGACATTTTGGAGTCAAACATGTAACTAATAAAAGGTTACATATGGTGAGGATTTAATACTCATGTCGAAAATTGATATAGTTGTTATCAAAATCTGAGCCTCATAAAATTTTTTGAGAGGCTCCAAACTTTTCGATTACATTCTAAACGGAGCAAGTTCCAAATAATAAATAGGACGATGACAAAACAGACATTGAACTGACATTGAAATTTATACTATGGATTATACTGAATGGACGATACAGCACAGGTCAAATTTTCATTGGATCAACATATGAGAAAAGCGCGCCATGGCTATTGGATTCAAAATTGTGAATTAAATTTGATTTTAGTATTAAGTTCATGTACAATGCACTGATACATCTGGTTAATATTCAATACTTGAGTCTGAAGATTATTAAAATTAAAAAAAAAATGGTAAAATTCCATGAATTTTAAGACAAACCTGTGTTGAAATTTTCAATTTCGCAATCTCTTTTATGTTCGGCGAATCTCGTCTTTAATCTTCTTTCAGTTTCCCCGATGTAGACTTTATTTCAGCCAGTGCATTTAATTGAGTATATGATACCTGATAAATTTTCAA
>CAKNWW010345754.1:20674-35193 GCA_932074435.1 Andricus kollari
CAATAAAGTGACTTTCAAATTATCTAAATTTCCTTTTCTAAATTTTATATTGCTTAATTTTATACATCTGTCTACTAAGCTTTAAATTAAACCAATTTTCTGACTGAACAAATGGTGAGAATCATAATTTAAATACCGCCCAGACATCTATACTGTTAAAAGTGTTCAGTCAAATAATTGGTTTAATTAAAGGCTTAGTAGACAGATGTATAAAATTAAGCAATGTAAAATTTAGAAAAGAAAATTTAGATAATTTGAAAATTACTTTATTGCAGAATAATTATCCACTCCCGCTAATAGAAAGTGTTATAAAAGAAAGAATTCATGAAATTTACAATAGTATACATAAAAATAATAGGCATACAAAATGGCAAGTAAATTCAAAAAAACAGATTTAAAGGTTACCTTACCTTATGTCCAAGGCCTTTCTGAAAGACTAAGATGTTCTTTAAAAAAATGTAACATTAACGTTTATTTTTAAAATAACCACACTCTGGATAATTTTATTTTGAATAAAAATGATTCCGAAAAGGTTGATAATTTATCAGGTGTCATATACTCAATTAAATGCACTGGTTGCAATAAAGTCTGCATCGGGGAAACTGGCAGAAGATTAAAAACAAGAGTTGCCGAACATAAAAGAGATTGCGAAATTGGAAATTTAAACACAGGTTTGTCTCAACATTCATGGAATTTTGACCATTTTTAACATTTTAAATTTAATAATCTGCAGACTGAAGTGTGGAATATTAACCAGATGTATCAGTGCATTGTACATTAAACTTAATACTAAAATAAAATTTAATTCACAATTTTGAATCCAAGAGCTATGGCGCGCTTTTCTCATCTATTGATTCAATGAAAATTTGACCTGTGCTTTATCGTCCATTTAGTATAATCCATAGTATAAATGTCAATGTCAGTTCAATGTCTTTTCTCTCATCGTCCTATTTATTATTTGGAACTTTCTCCGTTTAAAATCTAATCGAAAAGTTTGGAGCCTCTCAAAAAATTTTGTGAGGCTCAGATTTTGATAAAAACTGTATCAATTTTCGACATGAGTATTAAATCCTCACCTTATGTAACCTTTTATTAGTTACATGTTTGACTATAAAATGTCTATTTTTTGGCACTACGTAATTTTTAATGACAGGTAATAACAAAAAAATGATTTATTTTACGTGGTAGGTTATTGTATTTTAGTTTAAATTTATCATAAAAACAACATTTATTTTAGTAATGGAAACTTTCCTGATGAAGGCCCGCACTATGAGCAGAAACGTTGAAAATAAAAAAGATTTTTAAACATCTATAATCGTTTTTTATGTTTGTATTTATTGGACCGTAAGACCGAAGAAAGAAAAGCTTTTAAGCTTTTAATTTTGAAATTATATCAACGGTCAAAGAAAAAGCAGAAACAACTTGGAACCTCGCTCCAAAAAGTTGGTTTCGATAATTATGTAGGGTCATTGTTTTCATATGATGTAGTCACAGTCCTTCACAGAAAATCCGCGGCGCACTCTAACTCATCAATGGTACCATAGCTTGTGGGGAATTCCGCAAGCCTCCCTTTAAGTTACTCCTCATATGAGTCCAAAAGTGTATTTCTGGGGTTTTTGATGTACTGAGGAGTAGGGTTGGGGCCGCAGGGTCATTCTGTCCTTTTAAATCCTTACATTTTTTGCCATCGGCATGGAAGGATGGCAGAGTGGCCTTCATACCAAAACCCGGGAGGGAGGGTTACACTGCTGCAAAACATTTCCGACAAATCAGCCTAACGTATTTTATCCTGAAGACGTTGGAGAAGCTGGTCCAGAGATACAATAGGGATGAGGTGCTCTTGGCCACCCCGCTGGATAGAGGGCAGCATGCTTTTCAAGTAGGCTGCTCAGTAGAAACTGCGATTCATGCTGTTGTGGCAAAATTGCAGCAGCAGTTGGAACAAAAGGGGTATGCTGTGGACATTTCCTTGGATATAGAGGGTGGTTTCAGAAATATTCCTCCAGAAGTCATCTGTCGAGAGGCTCGACAGATGGTGTATGTTGGACAGGAAGCATGCTACGCCGGAGAAGACTCGAAACCAAATGGGGTGAGGGCCTAGTGAGGGGAATAGCTCCACGGGGATGCCCACAGGAGGATGTCCTGTCGCCCCTCCTGTGTTGCATTGTGGTGGACGGCCTCCTTCGAAGGCTGAATAAAGAGGGGTATTATAATCAGGCATATGCCGATGACTTTGTGATCCTAGTCAGGGTTCCAAAAGTTAACGCTCCTGAATTTGGCCTAAAATGCTTGCATGGCTCCAGGGGTGAGGGAGGGTCAGGAGTAGGAATTTATGACAGCAAGAGAGGGAAAGGGATAGAGATCCCACTTGGTCGACATGCTACCGTCTATCAGGCGGAGGTTATGGCCATCCTTCGCTGTGCTGAAACACTAATAGAAGGAAACGCTGCTGGTAGACAGATTACGATCTGTTCGGACAGCCAAGCCACACGAACTGCAATAGGGAACCAGACATAACAACTTGCAGAAAGAAACAACGTGGCCCTCATATGGGTCCCTGGTCACACAGGGTACAAGGGCAACAAAAAGGCGGACCAGTTGGCAAAACGTAGCGCAGCAAGTGAATACATAGGACCAGAACCGGTACTGGGAATAGCGTCTTGCTGTATCGGCATAGCCATTCAAAGCTGGATCCGAACAAAACACCGGGAATGCTGGGAACAAATCCAGGATTGACGTCAGGCGAAATCCATCCTGGGTTATAACTATAGGATGGAGACAGCCAGGGAAATACTGGGTTTACCTAAGAAAGATATAAGGACAGTGGTACGGATCCTTACTGGGCATAATCACTTAAACTGTCATATGCACAAGATGGGGTATAACCCCACAACATAGTGTAGGAGATACGGCAGGGATGACGAAACATCCTTGCATGTATTAGGCCAGTGCCCGGCATTAGCTAGGATCAGGCAACAGATCCTTAGGGCTCATTTTATGGGACCAGAGGAAATTACAACGCGATAAGTAATCGACATACTAGGCTTCATCAAGAGGTCTGAGGTCAACTGCTGAGAGCGAATAAGTAAGGGTTTGGCACAATAGGCTTTATAGCTTCAGCGCCAGTGGAGCTCTTCACGGGCTCCACGCCCATTCCAAAACTAACTAACTAACTTTTAGTCTGGAATGTGGGAGTATCACCCCCATTCAGAATTTCCAGCTCTGTGCTCGCTATGTATTGAATTAAATCTCTCGCTCTGTCATTGATGTTTGTGCTTCCCCACACCGTGCGGTGAGAGCTTGCATCACAACCCAACAGCAGAAGAATCTTGTTCTCTTGACAGTGCCGAATCAGAGCCTCCACCTCTCCGAGAGGCGGGGGTCCCTCGGCATCGCGCGGGAAATACGGCGAGGCAATAAACATCTCTTGCCTTTATCCTCTACTGTTCCTGAGTCTCACCTTGATAACAGTAGATCTCTGGAGCTGAACTTAAGCACCAACATCGCATCCATACCCTTGACGGCTATTTATGCCCTTGGTGATTTTTCTCGTGACCCCTTACATATGGAGCCACATCCTGACAAGCAACTAATCCTTTCCATGTATAACCAGCGTTCTTGGATTAGGGAAATTCCTCCCTGCACCACTGACAAGCGCCTGGCTAGTACCATCGAGGCGCCTTCGCTGTGGTGCTGATTAATCTGCATCATAGGGATTCCCGTCTCAGCCACGAAAAGGCTTATTCAGGGACCCTAGAGAGGGTCGGTTATCCAGAGCCGCAAGGGCTCCATTAGTTCGCACCGTTCATTGTAGACTGCCCCTTGAGGAGCCTTCCACCACTAGAAGTGGGTTAGAAGAGGGTCCCGGAACGGGCTTCTCATTGTTTTTGTTTTGTTTTTCGTGTTTCATTCAATTGTTCCACGAGAAGCTAGGGAAATGGAAACACCCCGTGCAGAGCGCCGCTTGCAGGGGGCGGGTCTATATACTATGGGATTTGACCTGGTATCCCAAAGCCCACGTTAAATTGCCCTCGATCGATAAGACCCATAAGCCATCCCACCAACTACAGGGTCCCGCGATTCCTAGAGAGAGTTGAACACCGGTTAAACTAGAAGGAATCTGTATTATCATCGGAGTTGGTAACGATCAATCATGTATAGACAACTTTCACTTACTGTGAAACTGGAAATCAACAATATCGATCTAAGGTTAAGTAATAGAAATTCTTAAGGTCTTCTCAGACTAGATGGAGTTTGAATATTTGTAAATTAAAATGGTTTAATTTGTGAAAAAATATCCTTATCCTTTCTCCTGAAAAAGATCTCTCTTCTTCTTTTTTAAGAAATTAAAAAATTTTAATGTATAAATTTTCAAACTCTATATAGTCTGCGAAGTCGTTAGGAATTTCTGTTAATTAAGGAGTTACCTTAGATAGATATTGTTGATATCCAGTTTCACAGTAAGTGAAAGTTATCTACACATGATCGATCGTTACCAACCCCGATGGTAATACAGATTCCTTCTAATTTAACTTGAGTTCCTAAACAATAATTTAAAATCTGTGAAACAAAGAATCGAAGTTCGCTTATTTCGGAACGTGTTCAATACTTTTGGTCTTTAAATATTCAAAAAGTTTAAAAACGATAATAAGGTAATAAATAATAAAGAAAATCAATTAAAAAATTCTTTAATAACCTCAAAAACAAAATAATAATTTTATACTATAAAAATACTTCCATAAAACGCACAGTTTTCAATTTATCCATTTAGGTGGGAAAAAAAACATTTCTGCTATATAAAAACCAATTTCCATTGTATTTTGCACAATCCAAATTGTAAAAAAACTTGTATATCAAAAATATACTATTTTCTATCCAGAAACTTTAATTTTAATCAAATTAATTTAATTCTGATTATCCATTAACAATTTTAATAGAGCCTATTTAGAGAAGCAATTTTGTACTCGTGCAACTGCCGATAAAATACAGCCTTAATAGATACCTAATAGAACCGCCCTGAAGACTGCACTTTGAATTTTAATCCAATGAATGTATACTACTCCTTACTATTCCTTTATGGTGTACGCGAGGCATAACTTCAGAGTCATCTCAAGCCTTGTGAAAGTTTTTGTGAACTGACGGTTGGCAAAGTAGTCGATATCGTATTGAAAAAGCGAGTTATAAAAAAATCCTTTGTTGAGGATGTGTATTTGAATTATTCAGAATTTTCTACCAAATAATCTCATTTACGAAAAAATGTGGCTTAATCCCTTATGACATGACACCCTTTAAGTGTAACTTTTTTACACACTTGAATATGTAATTGTTCATTGAAGATAAGTTATTTGGTGATTCCGATTTTATCTTTCCTTGTACATTTGCTTTCACAATCTTTTATTTCTAAGAAGATTTTCATATAATTCTATTTGCGGGAGTTATTGTCAGTTATTATTTTCGAAGTTTAAACATTGTATTTATTGTAGAGAATATTTTTAGGAACAGAATAAGTCGCGTCAATGATAAAGAATAAATATAAAATTATAATTGTTATCAAAAACGAAAAAAATCGCAAACACCAACTAAGCTCTTTTATCCCTTAAATGGCACCTGGGGTAAAAAGAAAAGTTTGCGTTGCATTTAAGTATACTAACTTCATAAAAATTGGGTATGTTTCGGTAAATGAACAAATGTTCAGAATTACAAGTGTACCTCAGGGTAAAGTTATCTGAAAACAGAGGCAAATTATAAAAAGAAACATGATCATGTCAGGCCCTGAATCGGACGACTCTACAGTTAGTCTTAAGAAACAAAGAGCAAGAAGTACAGGTAAGACACCCGGAAAAGTGCAAGTCATTCCGCTTAACAACAGGTACGAGAAAATGAGTGAAACAGAGATACCGGATGGCACCAGTGGTGATGCGCTGAACCTAATTCTGTTGTCGACCGAGAATAATGAGATTGGTATGGTAACTGACGAACAAGAATCAGGAGAACAGGAGGTAATTGTTAGTGGTAAGAAATATACGCCAGCTCCCATTACCATCAGAAATAAACAACTCCTCCAATCAGGTGAGGGAATCCAGAAACTAACCGACCTAGCAGCGTCAACCAAGGCCACGATTAGATTCGACAGAACAGCCGGCAGAGCATACCTGAAGGCAGACTACATTGAAAACCATAAAAAGGTCATTAATATTTTAAATAACAGTAAAGGAGAATACTTTACGCATGGTATAAAAGGGGAAAATGAAAAAAGCAAAAATTTATTGTCAAGTACTTCTATTCAATGGGTCTTGAAGAAGAAGACATCAAAGCAGATATAGAGTCCAGATATGGCTTTAGCCCAGCCAGAGCAATTCAGTTCGAAAACAAGTATTCACTTCTACTTATATTCGATAAACAGATTCCTATCTCAAAAATCAAGGGGATCAGAAATATCCTATGCCAACAAATTAAAATCACTAGTTATAAAACTAAGAGTATAGCAGTGACACAGTGTAAAAAATGCTGCAGTTTTGGCCACATCAAAGCTCACTGTGGCAGAGCACAAGTCTCACCGAAAACACGAAAAACAAAGAACAAGGGCGTCAGCGTTGATTTTTGCATCAATTGTTCACAGGAAGGACACGGAGCAAACAAAGCAATATGCCCAATTTTCCAGAAAGAAATACAAAGAGCCCAGCAGAGACGGTAAAATTTCAACAGGAACAATTTTGGAACAGGAGTCAAAACTATTCGAATGAGAGATGACGTGACAACAACATCTTTACAAAGAGGAGAAGCAAATTCTAAGATCATCAAAGCCTTGGAACAAGCCGGAGTGAAGGAAGGAGTTTCCTATACACAAAAGATATCAAATGCCGACAAATTAAAGATCACAGGAGTCAACAGCAACGAAACATCCAACAACAACAGAACATCCAATGGGGTAACCAGTGCATTAATCGACGCTTTAGAATAAATAACAAATGAAATTAATCACAGCTCGGTGAGTAATTACGAGCAACTTGCTCAAATATATATTGGACTATCCAAGCCTGAAGAAAATTATCAAGATGAGCTGCATGCGATACACACAATTTTGGGAGCAATTAACAATGGCAGGCCTTAAGATACTTCACTGTAATATTAATGGCATACATAGGAGGAGGTCTGAACTCCTACAAATGATTGCCACCAAACTGGACAAATACCTAGGAACAAATCTGTATATTGCCAATCATATAAAATAGAACGGCAAGATTTTAAACAGTTTCAATGGAATAAATATTTGTAATCATATAAAAATAATTGGAATTACACTAATCACTAGAGGCAATAATAAACTTGATTTATATGCAATCGGCGTTCCAACAAGAGGCAGAAACAAAAAAGCTGAGAAGATCTTTGAATACCTAACATCAAAATGAAACTCAATCATTATAGGAGACTTAAATTCAAGGCATCCAGTTCTAGGGTCCAATAGCACCAACTACATATGCAAAATTATGAATGAAGCGATCCACCAAGGCTCAATTCGCTGGTGGTCTGTCGAGCCGTCGAGGCCGTTGCGCCGGGGCACGAGGCCATGGCTACTCAAATTAAATATAGAATCTGAGAAGATTAAGATCCTAAGGAGGAATCTAAAGCAAATAAACAATCAAGACTACAAAACTCTTACCGATTAAATAAGCAATAATATGACAGAAACTAGGATAAATAGTGAGGAAGATTGCGAAAGGGCAATAGACTTACTTGAGGACACAATCAACCAGCCACTTGACGATCTCGCACCACTAAGAGAAACCAGCAAGAAAACCGACTCACTTCCGACAGAAATACAAGAAATAATCAGGAAACGAAACAAGCTGCGAAGACTGAATGGCACAGTGCTATCCAGTAAAATCCAAGTGAATGCAAGAGGGTAAAAAGGAAGTAAATAGGGTAATAGACAACTCAAACGAGAACAGTTGGACTAACATCCTTAATAGTGACGAAGATTATTTGACGTAAGCTTTGGAAAATACAAAAATCTCTCAAGAGACCTGATCGTCCAGTGAAACTTATTCCAAATACTATGATCTCACAGTACGCAGATGATCTCTGTGTCCTGAACAGAGCCAGCAACCCAGTGTTTGCAAAAATAAGAGCTGAATGGGCCGCAGAGGACATCATCAATTACTACAAGGAGTGGGGTCTCAAGTGTAAAGTTACGAAAACTGAGGCTATAATTTTTACACAGAAAATACATCAATTCACCAACCTCCAAGTCGGCGGGGACAACGTCAAACTACAGGAAACAAATTAACTTCTTGTTTATCAAACTAGACAAAACTCTGTTTATGAAAACTCATGTAGATGAAGCCTGTTTGAGAGCAAAAAGAGCTGTATTCGCACTTAACCTAATTATTGGTAGGCATAACAGAGTGGATAAGGGCGTTAAAATCCTTATTATAGACACTTGCATCAGACCAATACTGGAGTATGAAAACATACAAGTAGCTAACAGGCTGAGCAAATGCTCGGTTAAGAAACTAAAGGTGACACTCAGAAAAATAATCAAGAATGCAAGCGGGCTCCCAAGTTCATTTCCATATCAGGAACTATGGGAAATGATCGACCAGACACCATTCCACAAGCGACTGTTTAAACTCCAGGAGAAATTCATAGATAAACAACAAAAATATAGCTACGGGAAGATCGTCGCGCAGAAGACGTCGATACAATGGGACCGTGTCAATTTGGACACACTAACCACCGTTTAACTTTAAGACATAAGCATTTACATATAATATAATATACTAAGGGCCGGTTTCACCAACCTCGGTTAAAAAGTTGATCCTCGGTTAAACCGATAATCGACGGTTAAATATGGCGTATAGCGTGCATTTTAACTGGCCGTCAGTTAACCAATGACTTAACCGAGGTTGGTGGAACTGGCCCTAAATATACCAGGCTCGTCTGGAAAACCACTAGGATAATAGGCGAGCGGTGCACCCCTGAAAAGACGTATAAAAAAACGATTTGACCGACCAGATAGTTTCGCCAGGATAAAACCTTTTCTAATCGATGTATTATGTTTTCGCGAACAAAAAACCTTAGTAATATTTTTTCGAACCAATGGTCAGTCATTTGTTATTAACCAAAAACTTGCAAAATTGAAAAGGATTAAAAATTCGATACGAAAAGACATTTATTATATATTTTGGGCCAAAATAAGCACTTTTTAACTCCTGTCATTTTTTCGAAAAAACGCTATGTTTTCGAGCTACGATCGATTTAAGGTAAAAAAATAACCAAAATGCGCTATTTTCATACATTTTTTTCTCGGGTTCTACCGGAGCTTTCTGAATTTTCTTTATTCGAGGTTACTCGTCGAAAGTTGTACTTTCATGCAATTTTTTTTTTTATTCTGTCGACTTTCTTTCCCCTTTCAAGATTTGCTATAAAAAACTCGTGAAATTCACCGATTATATACGAGCGGGCGAGTAGCCGGAAAACAAAATATCGATTCGCGAACTATTGATATAGTAACTGTATACTTTTTAATTAATTATAGTATCGCATAGTTGCTTAAGATTGCGAATTATACCTTACATTTAAACGAAAAATAAAGAAATTTAATGTTGTTACAAGGAAGGCATAGGGTAGGGTGGGGCGAGGTGAGCATAGTTGTGTTTTTCACGTCAGTATTTAAAATCTGCTAATTCATTGCTTAAAAGTAAGTTTTTATATGTATTCTACAAACATTTTTAATTACAATTTTTCCAAGGTAATAGTAAATCAAAAAGTACATACGGGATTAGAAACGAAAATAAAAAAGTAGTGCGCTTGGCTCATACCGCCCCATGCCTGGGGCGGTATGAGAAATTTTAATAAATTTTAAAATGTTTCATATGATTTCTAAACATTTCATAAAATTTGAAAACTTTAATAGTATTTCAAAAGATTTTAAGGAATATTCAATTGGTTTCAGAGGATTTTAAATATTTTAGAGTATGTATAAATATTCTAAAGCATTTTCAAGAGATTTGAACAAATTTGAATGGGGTATTGTATCAAAGCGTTTCCTAGAATTTCTAAATTATAGAACTATTTCATAGGACTTGCAAGGTTTCAATATATTTTAGATTATTTAAACGAATTTTATGGGATTTTCGAAGATTTCAAGGATTTTTATCGATTTTAAAAGCTCTCAAGTTATTTTAATAAATTTTTCGGGATTCAAGAAAATATTATAAAATTTCATACAATTTCACGGGATTTTGTAATATTTTAATGTACATTAAAGAATCCATTCACAAGAGGTGAGGGATTTTTTAGGTTTTCACAGATTTGTAGAAATTTTCAAATATGTTTAGCAATTCATTTAAATTCATTTGAAATTCACCCTGAATTATTCCTAATTAATTCAGAATTTTGTTATTATCTCTGTCGAATTTTGTTAATTAACCCTTATACCGCTGTGTCCAGGGATCCATAGCAGAGTAACTCGGTTTTCCGTCGCTAGCATCTTTAGTGCCTCAAAGCACTCCTATACTAATAGCGACGTGGTCGTTGTTCCATTCAAGGCCAATATAGCAGCCCTGCATTCTGAGCAGATACGGATCTTTCTTTTGTTGTCATACTCCTTTGCCTTGTAGGCGCACTGGAGTATGGCCATAATCTCAGGTTGTAGAACTGTGGCGTGGGACCCCAACTCGATTGTGAAGCCCATTTCATTCCTTCTACGGTATACACCGGCTCCTGCATTCTCCTCGTTCCTGGAGACATCTGTAAACCAGTTGTCTCCATCACTGGATCTTCATTGCTGTCAAGATCCTTCTGTCATTTACCAAGTTTAGTCTCCAGGCCGCCTTGGCAGCCACGGCCTTGATGGTGCGATGGATGGGCTCCAACCCTGTTAGTGCCCCCAGTGCCATCGTGGGTGACGACTTCGAGGCACCAGTGATGCCTCTCGAAATCAGTCCCCTGATCCTTTCCAGTCGAGACTTCACAGTAGACAGCTCGATCCTGCTCCACCAGACCACCGCCGCATAGCTTAGCCTGGGTCGCAAGATCGCTGTGTAGATCCACATGAGTGTCTCCGGCTTCAAGCCCCAGCTTTTCCCTATGGCTCTCCTGCAGAGCCACAGAGTTGCTACTAGCTTCTTGCACTTGTTTTCCAGGTGCTCATTCCATAACAGCTTCTTATCCAGAATTACTCCTAGGTATTTAGCTCGTTCTTTGATTTCCAGTTGTTGTCCTCCAAGTTTCAGTGTACTCGTGGTTCCCCACTTATACCTCCTGGTGAAAACAACCGCGTCTGTCTTACTCGGATTAACCGATAGTCCAGTTTTCTTACACCATGAATCCACTATCATCAGTGCTTGCTGCATTACTCCGAAGAGCGAATCCAGATGCTGGCCACGCGCGATAACTAGTATATCATCCGCATAGCCTATGACGTGGTGACCCTGACCCGAGAGTAGATGAAGCTGTTCATCCACTACTAGGCACCACCAAAAGGGCGATAAAACTCCTCCCTGCGGACATCCCGAGTCAACGGTTCCACATAAAGTGGTATCACCCTTAGTCGTAGTTAGATTCCTGTTGGCCAACACATGGTACGTCCATTCCACGACTACAGTAGGCACACCATGTGTGATCATGACCGCTCTAATCACCTCTCCAGTGGTGTTGTTAAAGGCTCCTTCGATGTCCATCAAGGTTCAAATCGCGAGGCCTTTCTCCTTCAGTTGTCCTTCAATTAGGTTTACTGCTGCGCTTAGGGCCGTCTCTGTCGAGTGACCAGCCCGATAGGCGTGTTGCTCTTTGTGAAGTGGCCTCCTTGACAAGACCTTGTCGCGGATATATCTATCCATAAGTCTTTCCACTGCTTTTAGTAGGAAAGATGTTAGGCTGATGGGACGGAAATCCTTGGGTAAGGTATAGCCGATCCTACCTGCTTTCGGAATAAAGACTACTCTCGTACCCCTCCATGCCGCCGGGACGTGTCCTAGAGTAAGACTAGCCCTAGCAAGTCTCACTAGCGGCCCTATGATGGACTCTCCAGCCCTGAAGGACTTCAGCCCCCCCCCCCTTCCGACTCCGAGTTACCCCCACCGGGCAATTTAAGAGTGCCGAGAATAGCATCCGGATTTCGAGAAAGCAGCTTATCCAGTCTAGCCTTAGCTAGCCTTAGTCTTAGCCTTAGCCTCTAGCTCCCTTCTCGATGTCTGTGCAAAAGTTGGTCCTGCTCTCTTGCTTTGCCTTACGTATTGCACCCCTGTATTCATCCCTTATCGTTGTGAATGATGTCCATAGTTCCTTCGTTTTGCCATTACTGGCACGTCCAAACCTCTCTCTGGTTTCCCTGCGAAGCTCTTCGAGTTTCCCATTCCACCAGTGTGTCTCCCCAGCCTTTCGGACTCTTGTAGTCCGTTCTTCTTGGATTTCTGACCCATTTAGGGCCAGCGGGTACAATGGATTCCAACACGAACTCTATCTGTGAGTGATCTGATAGAGTGGGTTCATCTGAGACTCTCCACCTCTTGATGTTATCTCTAAAACTGCTGGTACAGAGAGTGATGTCAATGACTTCCTCCCTGAACAAGTTCCAGAACGTCGGGGTGTTCCCCGTGTTAAGAATATCTAAATCAGTGGTGATTAGGTATTCCAGTAGGTCATTTCCTCTTGAGTTGACGTCCGTGCTGCCCCACAAAGTATGGTGGGAATTAGCATCGCATCCCAACAGTAGAGGAATACCCCTTACCTTGCAATATTCCACCAGTGTACATACCTCCACTGGTAGGTTAGTTTCGCTGTCATACGGTAAGTAAACCATCAGGTCTCTCGAATAGAGCTTAAGCAGGGGGACAGCGTTTAGTCCCTTCGTCAGTATGCAGGCCCTTGGTTTGGCCGCCTTGAGGTCCCTGTAACAAAAAAGACCAGCCCCCCTATGCCCCTTATGGTATCTCGAACTAACCAAGGTTTTTGGATTAGCGAGATACCTGTGTGGCTCGCAGCCATGCCCCTCTGTAAAACCGCAGAGGCGCCTTTGCTGTGATGCAAGTTAATCTGGGTAATGGTGAGACCAGGAGCAGTCATTTAGGTCTGCTCCCGAAATTCCTGTGTCTCAACAGGCTCTTCCTGTCCCTGGCCGGCAACCCTAAAGTTGCTCAGACGGGTCTTCCGGTGGGGGCACAGCCGCCACCTGAATTTGGCTTGCCTGAGAGACAGAGGGAGAGGAAAGGGTTATGTTAGACCCTTTAAGGCCCAACCCCTCTCCCCACTACGCCAACTCACTTCCTCCTTCCTTCATCGTTTGTTTTGGTTTTGCGTGTTCCATGTTGTTCCCACGAGAAGCTAGGGAAATAAAAGGTCCGCCCCTGCAGAGCCCCGCATGTAGGGGTAAGACTGAATACTCGGGGAGGTCGTCCGGTGTCCCCGAGAGGCCGTTAGGACACCATCACTAGGCTCTTTCACCCTTTTACCATACCGTAATCACGCATACCAGGAGATTTACCTATTGATTTACCCATGGATTTCTCATGAGGTTACTATGACTAGTGACGAAACGTCAACATTGTATTAAATACTATTTGGTCTGGAAGCGTTGTTAATTTTGCTTCTATATAATTCATCCCAGACGTTAAAACATTATCTTTCCTCTATCTATCAACCAAGGTAGATATTTTAAACAATAATAAAAATTCATGAAAAATGTTGAATTTCCAAGCCGAAAACATAAACTTTCAAAATACTGTTGAATGTTCAACTACATATTTAAATGTTCACTCAAAAAGATGAATTTTCAAACAAGAAGATTAATTTTGTATCAGAGAAGAAGAATTTTTAATTAAATATGTACATAAGTTTTAAGCCAAATATTTGAATTTTCAACTAAAAAGATTAATGTTCTACCAAGAAAGACGAATTTTTGACAAATGACATAAATTTCCATCCAAGTATTTTGAACAATATATGTGATGTTAGTTCAAACTTAATTTGATTAATTTTTAGTTTATATTTTTCCGCTTCGAATTTTTTGGCATAAATATTTGAATTCAAAACTAAAAAGATCCATCTTTAACCACAAATGGAGCTGTTAAATGTTAAACTTTGATATTTTCACACATGGAAGATATTATCTACATTTTGAAACGACAATGAAACAATGATAACGAGGAAGAATTTAATAAAAAAATTAACTATCAGATGAAAACAATGCTTCATAAAAATAGATATAAAAACCGACGCAAGAGGACTTCCATATACCTTGTGGTTTTTATAGGGGGTTGGGGTGGTCGACGAAAGGCCACTCTGGTCTACATGGGGGTGGAGGGGACTTCGAGTCCGAGCGACGTGGTTTTACACTTAGGTGTTAAAAAAAACAATGCATGGCAAGAAAACAGAAAAATGTTGACTGATAACAATAATAAATCGAAAAATCTTAAAACACAAAATAAATCAATTTTAACCCAAATAGTTGATTTTTAAGCCAGAAAGATTAATTTCTTTACAAAAAAAAAAATGAATTTTCAAAAAAATACATGAAT
>CAKNWW010345756.1:10046-20536 GCA_932074435.1 Andricus kollari
TGAATTTTATGATTATACTCACCAATAGAATCGAGGATAACTACCAAGGATAAGGTCCAGACAATCCTCATCTTTTCTAAGTATAGGACAAATGATTTAATCTGTTAATAAAAAAAATTGGTTAACAACGTAACTGATGTATATTCTACTGTTTCATTAGCTTATGTAGTCTAGACTATAGTCGTTATCTCTTGCAATAAAGAAATCAGTCTTGCACTTCCGAGATATTTGCATTTGATAAGAGTCAGTTTTAAGGAAAGTAATTTGTGTACGAATTATTTAAAACTGATGTCACCATTTATCTGAAATTTGACGCTTCAAGGAAACCACTGACTCACCGGTACTTCACCGGTCTCTTAACGGAAACTTTCAACTCGCAAAATGGGTGGCGTAAAGCGCCTATGACACGCATGTGTTACATAAACATTATTATCCCATTAGGCTAAATCGCTTTCAGGGTGAGCGTTACTCACTCGGTTCTGGCTTCGTTATACCGTTATCTCTCGAGCAAGCACCTCAGTAGATGAGCTTCACAAAGTCATCATGTAAAGCTCTCCACGTGGGCTTATGAGTATCCAAGATATTTCATTCCAGGCGTCCCTCACTTATCATACGCAACAACAAAGTCAATCATACTGTAGCCATCGCCTCTACACTAGGTGTGAAAGTTAATAATTTGTTGCATAAACTAATAATTTGTAATAAGCAAGCCCTTTTCTAAACATGAGGTAACCAATCTGTCCCCAGTGCTATTCGTTTTCGGATTTTTGAAATTACCTAGCACCCTGTTCATTTCCTCGAGTTGAAATTCAACCTATCCATTTATATCACCTAGTAGAATGATTCTTTAATTGCCTATAGTATCATTTAAAGTATCCCAAAAGGCTTCTTTTACTTCACTCATTTGACCATCAACTGGGGCGTTGCATGCTATGATAAATGATTTTCTGATTCCCACTTTCATTCTAACCCACAACAATCTAGGAGATACAAATGCTTTAACCCCCCATTTTCTACCACTATCATTCACCTTTCCATCATTCCAAATACCCAGTCTCCATTCATCACCATACACCAGGTTTCAGGATTTCAAAGATTTTAAAGGTTTTCAATAGAGTAAAAGGAATTGCAAAGAATTTCATAAGATTATAATAGAATTTTAACAGATCTTACAGCGTGTAGTCCATAAATAGGCTGTGTCTAGTCGTCCCGAAAAATTAAGGGAGTTGAAAAAGGGTATGGACCAGTCTGTCCGAAAATTCGGGATGATTAGCAAAGCTTATAAAAAATATTGGACTAGTCACCCCAAATTTCAGGACGACGAGACACTTTGCCATAAATAACGTAACACTATTATTTTTCATGTTAACTCCTGCCTTCTGCCAATTAACATTGTGTCCATTCAGAAAAAACCTCAGAATTTACCCTCCCTCTATTAAAGGTCTTATAGAAACTTATAAAATTGTACGAAAGTATATATAGAACCATACCGAGTATTATAGAAATTTCATAAATTCTATATGGCTCTATATGGTTCTATGTTCTAGATGGCGTGACAAAACAGAAGCGTTGGGCGCTGTGCCTCAACGGTCTACCTGTCTAACTGCGTCATGACGTTGCGACAGTTCACTCAAAGTGGGAGATACACACATAGTGAATAAGCACAATGGCGAGTTCACGTGGACCAGCAATGGGGCTCTGATGCTGGAAGCCAATTGAAGCCGATCCTGCTGAAACTGATTCAATGATCGGATTATTTCGTGCGATCGAATCAGCCTCTCCTTGACATTGACAACAGCGCTATCTGATATGCGAATATAGATCACGGAGTAGTATCTCGATGTTATTGGAGCAATTTTAATGAAAAAGAGCAGTGAATATCAATTTATTTTAATCAAAAAAGTTATACTAAGTTTTAAAATAAATTGTTTACCATAAGATTTCTTGTTAATATTTAATTGAAATTCTAATTCTTTCTGAATTGGTGGCACTGTTGCAGCTAACCAATAGGCTCTACGATTCGATAAAGAACACAAAGAAGAAGTATTGGATAGACAGAGAGTATATCTCACATGGTAGAAAGAGAGGTCCGATCGACTTCTTCGTCTGTCTAAAGCCCTGACAGCAATAGCATCTCACCACCTTTGTCTTCTTCCTTACTGTACAGGACACCCATCCCACCTTCAGGTGTTCCGTACGGAGCAGTGTAGTCGCAAACTTGATGTTTAACTCCACATAGACCTTGAAACACTCTCTGAAGGACTTCTTCGTGATGTTGAACTTCACGACGCCTGTCGCTGAGTCGCAGAAGTGCATCCTTACAGCGTTCTTGAACTCCACGATGTCAAAGGTTATGCGGGGAACGAGCTTCCGCACATTACCTCCTACAACGACTGCCTCCTTGATTGCAGAGGACATTTTAGACCTGCCTTTCGCTGAGTGCGCTGCATCAATGAGTAGATCTCTGTTTATGGTTTACCTGACACGCTGAGTTTTACACCAATAGTGTCCGGCTTTACTTTTCTTTTGAGGTCCTTCAGTACTCCGGCGCAGCTCAAACTAGCAGCCAGTTTTATCAACACCGCTTCGGGCCGTGCCTGCAGAGCCCCGCATACGGGTCAAGCTCCGAATACTCTAGGAGGCGACCTGGTATCCAAGGGACAACGTTTTTTTCTTCGGGATCATCCCTGGACCATTGCATTATCCGCGACTGTTTATTTAGTAGTATAACCATATTCAGCAGAACCTCTCGGTAGAGGACACCCTATCCTCAACCCGAAGAATGGGTCCGATGGCCTGGTCAAAGGCGCCGGTACGTTTGGTGTATGTAGTGTATGGTGTAAAATAAAACCTATGCAAAAGCGTTCCTATGATTTCGAATGACGCTCATTTAAGAGAAATATGAGTTCAAATTATGAAGACTTCTCGTTTCAGTGGAATCGCATATTTTAATTTTAAAAGATCTGTGCATATGTCGAAATCCAATAGTCGCGTGCTCTGGGCAGCGGGCAGTATTTTTTGCATGAATGACTCGCTTAATACTCGGTCAGTTTGAATGCGGATTTACGATTATTATATATATACAGACACGTACACACACTGAAAATCCCTTTTATATCGTTCCTAGAATTTGAGTCCTCGGCATTTTAGTGATGCGGGGACCGCGGGACTGAGAGAGGTGGTGCTTAGTCATGCATGTCAAACAGCACGAGGGCAGTACTCTCAGCACGTTTTTTGAGTCAGCTGTTAGCTGTGTTCGACCTAAGTGAAGGCCATTTAGGACCATGCTTGAAACCGCACTTAAATGGGATTCTTAATGTATACGTCATTTATGTACCTATATCTTTCTATTTCTAAAAAATCGCACTTTTTATGACATTTTCCGGCGCCAAATAAATTTGTTCTGTCTTTCCGAGACCCTAGGGAAGTAATCTGAACATCTTATCTATCTTTGGAGACGCCTTCAGAAGTCCAAAAGCCCTCGTTTTTCCTTATTGGTGAGTCAGCTGAGGCAAGGTCATACGCAAAAATACATACCAGAATCATCAGCCCTAAAATTCTTACAATTAACCTGAAGTTGTGCCTTCGGAGTGTCGTGACAGGACACGGGAGGAAGAGATTTCGTTTATTAATTTAAATAAAACTTCAAATACGATGGCTGAACTTTTGCCTTCTCACAACATATACAAAATTCCTGGTTGTCAAGAAAATTGCCGGGTATTTTACGTTGCTCAAAATTCCAGGCTAATTTCCGTTTTTCTGATCAGTGATCAACCTGTTATTTTCTAAATTTAATATAAGCTGAGATGTGGCTAGCTAACTATCCTAGGGGTGGCTTTTTGGGATTACTGATTATTTTTGTGGCGATACCAGTATCTACTAGAGTCTTCCGAAGTTGGTTGGTGTGATTATTTTCAATTTGAATATGTTTTTTGTTATATTTATATGAAGCATGAGGGTGGTTTTTTGGGGTTCATGAATATTTTTGTGGAGAACGGTATATCTATTACATTCTGCGAAAGATGATTAATGTAGTTTTTTTCGCTGTTTTAATGGAAGATAGATAAGATGGACTTTATCTCTAAGATAACAGGCGGCAAGCTTGTCCTTCCAAGATATTTACATTTGATAAGAAACAGTTCTAAAAAAAATTGGCTACGTATTTGTTTGAAGCTGACGTCACCATTTACGTAATCGTTTATATGTGTCAGGAAAAGCTGTTTCTTATCTGACAAATTTATATACTAGCCACTATAATATCTCATTTAAAGATTTAAAAAACTGATCTAAATTCTTCAATATATGTTAAAAGAATTAGAAAGATGAATTGTCATGTTTTTGATCTAATGTTTTAGAAATTACTCAGAGACAAAGAAATCATCTTGAAACAAAAGCATTCTTCTCCAACTTCGATTTTCAATCACTATCACAGGAACTTCCAAAGATAGCTTTTTATTACAAAAATCTTAATATTAATGTTATTAATATTCTGTAGTTTCTGTGAGGCCGTGAAATGTTACAGGGCATAAGCCTACCTGAGGCAAGTCTGACCAGCACATCGCTTTTCAAAGGACATGTCTTCCCCGGGCATCACTTTCCAAAGGAAATGCCATTCCGGGAAATATATTCCCACGCAAGAAAGTTCAAGTCTACCTTTTAAAGGCAAACTGAACCATCTCTTCCCAGAGGAAAAGCCTCTTCCTGACATCCCTTCCCACCACGATTCGGATGAAGGCACCATTGGAAATCCCTTCCCCCATCTACACATTTAGACGCTCGAGTTCTGGTAATATTAGATAAGTCTTCCCGGGAACTCACTTTCCACGTCGAAAAAACATTGGATGCTTCGAAGCTACATTGGACAGTTCTTGTATGGACATGTCTTCCCAGAAAATCACTTTCCACCTTTATAAAAATAGCAGATGCTTCAGTGCACAGTTTCACAGGTACGTCTGGGACAAGTCTTCTCAGAAGGTCACTTACCAACAAAAATAAATGAAATGCATCCACGCACCACTGGACAAGTCTTTTGGGAACATGTCTTACTAGGAAATCACTTTCCACCTTTAAGCAAATAAGAGATGCTGCGAGGCATCATTAGACAGGACTTCGCGGAATATGTCTTACCACGAAATCAGTTATGACTTTAAAAAAATAGAAGATGCTCCTGGGCACCACTGAAGAGATCTTCCTGAGACTAGTCTTTCCAGGAAATCACTTCTCTCTTTCAATAAATTATGAGAGGCTTCTAGTGAGCGTTTGTTTTGATGGGGATTTCTTAATAGCTGTTTAGATTTCTCAAGCTTATGTAAGACTCCTCAAGTGCCTTCCTCAAAAACAATTAAATAAGACCAACAGCAGCGTCTGCTTCTACCATAGTTATATATGTCTGTCCTCTTATTCAATATCTATATGTGGTTATTGTTGTATATAATCTTTTACTTTAGGCCGTGGTTGCTTAATTTTACTTTTTGATTCAGGCAACACTTGATTAACTTCTTCATTGATAAAATATTTAGTGATGTTCACTAGTCTTTTTAGTAGTATCACTATAGGTTTGAATATTTCATTTAATATACTTTGATCATCGGGTTTTTTCACTTTAGCATGCAATGCTTATGCCAAATCGCATGACTTCTTTAAAAAATTGGCTGCAAGTTACCTCACTTTAACTGATTCCAAGCGGGAGATTTGTCGCAATTGCGCGAATATTTCCAGAACAGGAGTAACATCTCACTCTACGACTACATCTGTAGAGTTGAACTGTATACACCCTTAAGACTAGCAGCTTTTGATTTTTAGAACATCGGACATCTCAACGTTGAACAGCTAGCTGCTCAGTGGTGAGGTAAACAGCTGCACAAGCAACACTCCCAAACATTAGATCGTCCTTGCGTGGATAGTGATGCTTTAAACCTCTGGTTAAGGCGGGGAGAACTCTTTCCTTAGTATGGCGGTAGTTATTGACAGATGCGGCATTTGTGGAGATCCCAATGAGAACATGGAGCACATCATTGATGGATGTACGATGCTTGCCTCGAAGGAATACACATGCAGACATATTGATGTTCCTGGGATTATTCAGCAACAAATTGCCCTGAACACTGCTTTACTAGAGAGATTTGAGTCTTGCTACAAATATATCCCAGTTAAAATACTAGAGAACGGATACCATCTCCTTTACTGCGACAGGACTATTCTGACTGACCACCTAGTCTTACACAATCGTCAAGATGTCCTCTGGTTAGATAAACGTGCTCAACACGTGAGAATAATGGACATAAGCGTTCCCTTTAACAATAAAACTAGGCTCCGATACACTTAGATGATCCAGAAATATTAAAAACTGAAGCAGGAGATCTTGATTGTGTGGAGGGTGAACAAGGTCATGGTCGTGATCTCCTCCACTGGGAACGTTCATGCGAGGTGCGTACAAATCTTGGAAGAGCTGGGAGCTCGAAGTTCGCTACACCTAATTCAGAAGGCCGTAATGTTCAAGACGTGCCGCATCGCCCGACGTTTTCTGGGCGTGAACAATGATAGCCGCTGAAATCGCCTTCTGTGGCAATCCCGCGAACACGGTAGATGACTGTGATAAGCACATTTTTAATTTTTGACCTTGCTTTTATATGTGTATGTACGTGTGCGAGTGTGAAGTTGTGTTTGTCTCTTGCTTGTTAATATAAATAAAATTATTATTTTGAAACGTTGGTCTCAGTCTTTGGCATTGGAACTAGCGTTTGTAAGAAAAATGGGATCTTCACGATGAATGTTTGGATCGCTATAAACAGGCTGACCAGTATGAATGTTTTATCCCTATGAACCTTCTTTCGAGGATGAATGTTGGAACCCTTTGAACTGGCTTTCTAGGATGATTGTCGGATCCCTATATACGGGCTCTCCAATGCGTATTCCGAAACAACGTCTAACACCAACGAATCTACTAATCCATGAGTGAAAAATGAGCTTCTTTATAAAATTTTATTTGACGCCTTGATGGTAGCTACAAAAAGCTTCCTGAAGTGACTGAATTCACCTTCGACGCGACACAAAAACCAGGATAAAAACTCGACAAAAAGTATAAATAATAATACTCCTAGAAGTTTTGATAGTCTATTTAAAGACACCTGTCCAATTACAGAATATTATCAATAACTGTCAATAACTATCCCTAGTCAATATAGTCAAACCTGCAACGTTGTGCTTACACAAAAAATTATTTATTTGTGACTTTCTGTAGTCTGTAGTAGTAGTTTTTAGTAGTCTGTAGGCAGAATAAGTTTTAGACGAATTTTGGAATTGTATTATCCTTTGGCATACTTTTCAGAGGCCCAAAAAGGTCAAATTATTTAACCACCCTTCTTTAAAAAAAATAGTGGTTGTACCCAATCGAAAATTCTTATGAAAACTCAAAAATTGTTTTTGTGCTAAGCGACACGAGATGCGAAAAAAATTTTCAGAAGCAAAATAGTTTATCTAAGAAATATTTTCAAATTTGGTTCATATTACTTTTCGATAAGAAGTATATATCAGAAGAGGTAAAAAGGAAGAATTGTTATCAATCATAAGAAATTGTTCGTATCAATTTCATAGGGTGACTAAAATAAAATAATGATAAAGAGGCAAACACATAATTTATTTGGCAATATATAAATAAGCAGCCTCAGGCCGATGTACATTACTAATAACACATTCATAAAATATAATGGAGTTCAACATAATATATAAGATTAAGTCATGAAAATCCATTTTTATACGAATAATAAAAAGTAATTTTTTATTTTAATTAAAATAGTGTAAACTAAATGGGTTAAAAATGGAATATTTCAGACGGAAACAATATTTGAACATGTCAGGTTTTTGAGATTTTTTGAGTTAAACTTTTGTTCGAAAAATCACAAATCGTATGATAAAAGGGTGTATAAAATTTTTTTTAACAGAAAGCAATACGTGATTTCGATTCTTTTTTCAACGCAGAATCTATTTATTGTTTTTTTTCGATATCTTATACAGTTCCTGAGATAAGTAAAAAAACTATTAGTATTAGTTAAAGCTGTTATAAATAATTTATTGGGGAACACGAAATCCAGAATATAAAAACACCTGTTGAACACTATCCTGGAGAACTTCCAGGAAACGAAAGTGAACATGTCACTAAAGATTCACATTCTTTATTCTGACTTGACTTACTTTCAGAAAATTTGGGAGCAGTTAGTGACGAACACGGGGAAAGATTTGCTCAAGACATCGCTGAAATGGAAAAGAGGTACTAAGGTAAGTGAAGTGTGAACGCTTTAGCAGACTACTGGTAGAATCTCGTGGCTGATGAACCAAATGCCCATCATCTTTGAGTATGCAAGAGAAGAAGTTTCTAGTCAGCGGTAGACTTTAATTCAATGAGATACAAGAAAAAGAACATTGATTCGCCGCAAGTACTTGTAAGCCGTCAAACTGGCAATTTTTTAGAAAAAGCCAACTTCTCTGCCATTTCGAACAGTTTTAGCTAGAATTGTCAACTTTTTCAAAGAAATTTTTCGCATCAAAAAAAGAACAGACTGACTTGCAGTTGACTAAAAGGACTCAGCGTTGGACGAGGATACCTTGGCTTACTTGATCAAGCACTGGGGTACAGATGGTACATGTGGGGAACGGCGAGTACACTGAAATTGGGAAGGCAATAAGTGGAAATCAAAGAACAGCTGAATATCGAGGTGTCATGTTATATAAGAAGCTGCTATAGAGCAAACACCTAGAAAACAAGTGCAAGAAGCTAATAGCGATCCTTAGGTTTTTGTAGAAGAGCCATAGGATAAAGGGTGAGCTTGAAACCGAAGACTTGTGTGGATCTATACAGCGACCCTGCGATCAAGGCTAACCTGTGCGGCGGTGATCTGGTGGATCAGGGTCAAACTGTTCCAAAATGTCTTCATTGGAAAGATTCCGAGGACTGGTACTAAGAGAAATCACTGATGCCTTGAAGTCGACACCCACCATGTAGGCCCTGGCTGCGAAGGCGACCTGGAGATGAAATATGGTAAACAGTGAAAGGATCTCGCCAGCAGTGCAGATCCCAATCGACATCGCGAGTAGGCCGACCCTGAGCATGCTCAGGGACAAAACGCCCACTCTCTATCTCTTCGACAAGAAGTATCGTGTTCGCCTTTCCACGAAGGAGGAATGGTTAATCACTGAAGAAATAAACAGATAACTGACCGAGGAACATCAGGATGATTGGAGATTGACGAATAGGTCTAGACAGACCAAAACACTTTTGAGTTTAAAGCTAAACCCTAACCGAGCGTAAGAAATACTCAAGCTCGGAAGGAACGAAGTCAAAGTCCTAACAGAAATGTTTTTGGGACATGAAAACCTCGGATATCACAGGTATGAGATAGTCTCTGCGTAACAGCTGATGAGACGCGGATGCAATACTCGCCTTATAGAGAGGAATCACAAGGCGATACAATGGGATCACCCAAGTGCCAGGGGCTCTTAAGGTCTCAACCCAGGAAATAATAATGAAATCATACGATTTGTGATTTTTCGAACAAAATTTTAACTCCGAAAATCTCAAAAAGCGGACACGCTGGGGAAAAAAACATTAATCGGATTTTTTTGATCAGTGATCACTAATACTCCAAAAAGTGACTCTAAACAGATTTTTAAAATCAAATTTACGGTGTGAAGTACTGTGGTCCAAACACTACTCTAAAACTTCTTCTGATTGGAATACTGTTGCCAACTGGACATTCCGCGATTTCTTCTGTGGTCAATTCTTGAACCGCGCCGCTGTCCATGTTGATTTTCACCCGTTTTGACCTACCACGAATAGACTTATATATTCCACGAAAAAACGTGTTTTTGTTTGTTTTTGTTTCATATATTGCACAGACGTCACCATTGGGCCTGGATAATACAATCTGTTCTTCCGCTGGCACGGGCATAGTGACATTATTTTTTATTCTCAATAGGATTAATTTATCGGGAGAAAACGTATATCTTCGAAGTTCGAAGATCCGGGCCGGATTCTCATTAAGAATGAGTCGGACAAATCTAAGTTCTTCAAGTCTAAATCCAAGTATGAGAGAAGGATGATTCCTGGCAGGAGGAGACCTGGACCTGGCATGAAGAGTTGGCGCGGCACGTGGAGGAGACCCGGAAGAATAATGAGGCATGGCAAGAGTAAGAGTGGTGTCTGGAGAATTTCTGTCAAGAGAAACAGCAGAAGGTCCGTAACGAGAAACATTAGGAATAGGGTTGCCATTAGGCGAAGACTCGAACTGTGAACTTAATTCTGCAACAAGAAACAGACGATTACATTTTTCTTATGGTACAAAATCATATTTTGGTATATCATCAGTTTTGAATGTGGTTGTAATTGTCAACGTATTTGTCAACATAGTTGTCAAATGTTTCCAATGTTTTTATCCAATTTTGCTTGTCACAACAAAAACTTGATGTTATGTTACCCAGAAGAAAAAAAATTATAC